>JAKTWN010000030.1:0-131077 GCA_030582035.1 Wickerhamiella occidentalis
TTTTGTAGTGTAGTCGGTTATCACTGCGGATTCTGATTCCGCCAACCCCGGTTCGAATCCGGGCAAGACCTTTTTGTCCAATGTGACAACATTCAAATGCACCTCGCATCCAAGAGTCTACAAAGATCAGTCTTTGTGGTGAGACAGTCTCACATAGTACACGACTTTTCAATACAGACAACCAGTCCACACCTCCTTGCTCGCCCCGGTATGCTGTTGTAGCAGCTAAACTGTAGCTCAATTGCTCTGGATACGCATTCCTTCATTCAAACATCCTTTTATTTAGTCTGTTCAAGTTCAATTCAGATCAATCCACTGGGCAGTTGAGCCCAACGCCAAGCTCTGTAACGTCCACTTGGCGATAACAATCCGACAGGAGACGTGGCTTTGTCATGAGTGGTCTCCAGAGACGGAAAGTCCACAATGCACAAGGCAAGTCAGAGGAGCGAGAGCACGCGGTAGGTCAAGATCCCGAGGAAGATACCATTAATACTGACGACAAGGCTCGGTTGACTCTGATGGAGGAGGTCGTGCTCCTAGGCATCAAGGACCAGCAGGGGTACCTGAGTTTCTGGAACGACAGCCTGTCGTATGTTCTTCGTGGTTGTATTATTCTTGAGCTTGCCCTAAGACGCAAGATTGCGGTGGTGAGTGACCCGGGCCGCCGTCGTATGCCCATACAGGACCGCATCATTCAGCTGGTAGATGACCGCCAAACCGGCGAACCGCTGCTTGATGAGACAATCAAATTAATGAAATCAAGTGAGCCTCTCGGAATTAACACCTGGATCGACTATCTCTCGGGTGAAACGTGGAACCTTTACAAGATCAGCTACCAGCTTAAGCAGGTACGCGAGCGGCTGCAAAAGGGTCTTGTGGACAAGGGAGTGCTGCGTACCGACAAAATGAACTTTCTGCTGTTTGATATGCCCACCCACCCCGTGGCCGACCCGACTGTCAAGGACGATGTCAAGAAAAAGGTCATCAATGTCTTGACCTTGGCCAACCCCCAGATTCCGCCCTCGTCGGCCCCGTTTTCCACCCTTCGTACTGTAGCACTAACTGCTTCGGCGTATGCGGGTAATGTCCTCGAGAACGTGCTCGGGGTCTTGTCGTACACTGCCAGAGACTCTGCTTTTCTCCGAGCCGATGAGCTGCTCAACGATTACGCTGAGTTCCCCTTTGAGCGCAGAAATCAGCCTTGGGCCAATGCGCTAATCGATGCCCTCGATAAAGAGTCAAAATCAGAGGATCAGCAGTACCTCGAGGTTATCGCAGGTGTACTGCGCGTCTACTCACAGCTTGATGTTGTTTTATAAGTTTTATTTTGCTGTATTTTCTTTTAAAAAAAAACTCTACTAATAAAGTTTAGCTATGCAAGATGCTGAGCACTAGTTAAGAGGTCCGCTGGTAGTGTGGCCACCGTGATATTCTTGCGGCAGAGGCCGGGTCGGTGAGCCCACATCAATGGGATTCTCAATACTCATCCCATCCGCAAACGGATCTTCAAGTGGCTGCTGCGATTCATCCTTTGTCTCTTTGGCCACCATCACATACTCCTCCAGCTGAACATCGCGGTTGATTGACTTTACATTTTCAATAAAGTCCTCGCGAATGTAGACAATAAAGTACGGCGTGGCGGTGTTTCCGGGGCTGTAATCAAAAACTTCCGAATCGGGAACAACTGTGACAGTTTCGTCATTGTACTTGAGGAACTGGTCGCGCTCGAAATCCTTGATGTAGATCCAGTAATGACCATGGCTTGCTTGGCCCCGATGAATAAATAACGAATGAAGACGATACCCATACTTGCGGTAGTCGCTGAACTGGTCCTCGAGAGTTTTGTTTATTTCCGCCAGTTCTGCCTCTGTCTGAGATGTATCGTGCTTGATTGCACCAACAACTTGCTCAATTTCGGTCAGCGCCCGGGCAACAGATCCGTCTTTATCTTCATTATCATCAAGATAGCATCGAAGCCACTCTGCGCATTTCGCCAAGTTTCCTTCACGAGTGCATCCATTGTGCTGAGCGAGTTGATAAGATTCAAGCTTTGCCTCAACGTGCTTTTTCCGTTCCTGCAACTCCACACGGTGCCTGCGTTTCTCAAGGATTATGGGATCATCGGTTTGAAGATACCGGTCCATGTAGATGGTCTGGTCAAGAATCAGTGGGTTGTTATTTTTGAAAAGTTCAAAAGTTTTGCGGTTGAATTGGACACGTTGAACCTGGATCTGCAGAATGGGCGGCATGCGGCTCAATCCTACAGTTCGCTCGAAAACTCCCTCCGAGAGCTGCATCTTCTCTGCGGCAAAGTAGGCCTCGAGCGCAGTATGAATATGCTGTGGACCGTCGACGACGTTCACCATTATCGACGAGACCCGCTCATGCTTGATGCGCTTATCGCTTTTATCGTCTTTGGCAAGAGTTTGAACAATATTTCCGTAAAAAAGGTCCTTGACCAGATCCTGCTGCTCACCATCTTCATCGTAACCACTGGCCTTTACACCAGCTTCCACTTGATAGAGTACATTCTCGATACATTCAGTGACATCTTGCTGGCGCTCAAGGGCTTGATGCAGTTTCTTTTTGTAAAGTGCCTCTGCATCTTCATCAGGCGCAGGTAGTGCCAGTACCGGTGTGGGCGCAGGCGCCATGTTGACGTCTTCTTGATCATCAGTTGCACCCAAGTCTTCGGCCTCGATATCCACTGGGTCCTCATGAGGCTCAGGACTGATCTCATGGGGTTCTTCATGCATCTCATCAACTTCTGATTGCTCATTGCAGTCAGCTCCAGCTGTGGGTTCGACTGGCTCCTTGAGTGTCTCTATGGACTCTTCCGGTTGCACAACCTCAATTATATCCTCTCGAGGAGGTACAAGAGCCATATATGCCAGCTCTTCAGTTGGAGCAACAAACCTATCTCTCGTATGTTCCATCTCATTAAAAAGCTTATTGAGAGCTGTGAGGAACTTCTGAGACCTAGCAACCTCAGCGAACGGTACTAGGCGGCCACCTACCTTCTTTTTGGAGATTGTCTCATCGTCTATTTGGGCATCTAAATCAGATAATGCATCTCTGAATGGCACGACAGTATTGTAAAATTGTAGCAGCGAGTTCAGGTAGCACGTGTTTCCAATGTTCCACAACCCCACAGGCATCAACGCAGCCTCTGAATCTTGGGCCATCAGCCCTGTTTCCAGGTAAGACAACAAGCACTTGGAGGAACGGGCCTCGGCGATTGCTCTGAGGTATGCTCTCAGTTCTAGCTGGCGCTCTGGAGACTCATCTTGAGCTATAACTTCGAAAGCAGCAACGATATTGTCGTCATCCAATGTGGGTCCAATACCGAAATAATCGTAGGGGTCTCTTTCAACCGGAGCACAAGGATACAAGCTCTCATAAAGGGCGAGTAGAGGCGCTAGTTTGCGATGCGAGGCAACTTGAAGTAACGCATATTGACCCTCGTAACGCACCACAATGTCGGGGTTGTTGTGAAGCAAATTGATACGGGAAGCAATAAGAGTCTCTGCAGAAGATTCATCGATACCAAGAAGACGCATGGATTCACTGTAGCCCATTGTTACAGCAGCAGAGAGACGACGAAGTCGCTGGGAGTCCCTGTGGTCGGCAATAATGGAGAGCGAACGCGAGAGCCGCCGGGGGTCTCGGTCGAAAATCCCAATCAGCGTGTCATCGTCCACCATATCATCGAGATCCAGCCCGAAATCAGCGTATGCCGACTTGATATGCGACAGCGAGACCACGCCCAGAGACTCCTGCTCCATGAACCTCATTTGCAAAAACTCTGATCCAGAAGCCAGCTGTTGGAGAGCATCGAAATAATAGGGCGTGCGAGTGGGATCGAGCTGAACCTGATGCAGATACTGGCTATAGACCATTTCCTCGCTGTCAATGTTGGTACATCCTAGCACCCTTTGGGCTGCCGTCTCAATGTATGGATTATAGGGAGCTTCAAAGAATTGAAACAGCTGTGGTGTAAAGTCCTGAGGCTGCTGATCTTTTGAGGCACCGATATATTCGAGCTCATCAATCGCCGCTTCGTAAAGTGCTCGATTTGGGGTTTCTGGTGGGACCCAAAACCTATCGTGGAGTTGCCATTCGAATTGCGCGAGGACCCCGAGAGCCAAGCGAGAGCTGGTCCTCTCTGTGATTTGCACCGTTCGATCGTCGTGATTCAGCACATTTATCAGGTACCGTTTGAGGACGTTTGCCGCTTCGTGACGATCCGGGGTCAGCGCTTCCAATGGAATCAGGGGTTCAGTATAAGTGACAGAGCAAAAGGAGCCACACTCGCATGAAAAAGAAAAGCTGGTATCCGATTGGTTCAACAGAGTCCACGAGTGCATATGTGGGGTCGACTTGAGCCTTACTTGGATCCCCGTGCGGTCAGTGAGGACGCCGTAGAGCTCTCCCGGCATCTGCCTCACAATAAATAAATTCATGCGTTGGAAAGTATGCTTGCCGGACTCGAGGGGATCCAATGAGAGAGCCCTTGGCCCGCTCAGTAGGCCCTGAACCAGCGCAGTAGACGTGCGCGACATGACAAAGGTTGGGTCCTCTGTTTAGTTAGGTTATTAGTTTGGTAGAAGAAGCTGTATGAGTTTATCCGCTAGTTAAAAAAAAATTAGCAAAGATATCCGCTAGATATCCGCTAAAGGGTTGTGGCTATCACTTGTGGCAGCCTCCCTGGACTTTGTCATGGAACCTGTACCTGATCCTGCTGGTCCTTTGGACAGTGAAATCAGCCCCAGCGCCAGAGATGATATGTCTTCTTGGCTTTCGAACCCATACTTTTCGGCTGGATTTGGCCTCATGGGTGTGGGTGCGCTGCTATCTATTGGAAGATCAAGTTTGATCCGACTCACAACGCTCGCCAAACGCCAGCTGGTGGCAGACCTCGAAATCGTATCTAAAGATAAATCCTACGACTGGTTTCTTGATTGGATGGCCCGTTATCCAAAGCGTAGTACCCGCAACTTTGCCGTCGAGACCCAGTATAAAGTGCACAAAAATGGGTCGGTGGAGACGTCGTTTGAGCTTGTTCCTGGCCCAGGGCGTCATCTACTAAGGTACAACGGGGCATGGATTATGGTTAAACGAGAGAGAAGTGGTCGTATGATGGATATTAACCGCGGGTCCCCGTTTGAGACCCTTACTTTGAGCACACTCTGGAGAGACCGTAATGTGTTTAGTGAGATGCTCAAGGAGGCCCAAAGTACTGCACATAACCGGCACGAAGGTAAAACTGTAATGTACACCTCTTATGGACCCGATTGGCGGCCGTTTGGGTCTCCGAGACGTAAACGGCCCATCGACTCGGTTGTTTTAGATGAGGGCATCAAGGAGCGACTCTTGGATGATCTCAAAGACTTTTTGGCCTCTCCGCAGTGGTACGCAGATCGTGGAATCCCATATCGTCGTGGATACTTGCTATACGGCCCCCCCGGTAGTGGTAAGACTAGCGTCATTCAGGCGCTTGCCGGCGAGTTGGACTATGATATCTGTATTTTGAACCTATCTGAAGGCACGCTAACCGATGATCGCCTCAATCACTTGATGAACAATATCCCTGCGAGATCTATTGTTCTTCTCGAGGATGTTGACTCTGCGTTTGTGGAGCGCAAGCAAAACCTTGGTGAAGGGTACGCGGCTGGCGTAACATTCTCGGGGCTTCTCAATGCTATTGATGGTGTTGCATCTGCCGAAGAGCGGATTATTTTCATGACCACAAACCACCCCGAGAAGCTGGATGCGGCACTAATACGCCCTGGTCGCGTGGATGTCAAGGAGCTGCTGGACAATGCAACGCCGCAGCAGATCTTCCAGATGTTCAAGCGGTTCTATAATGACGACACATTGGCCCAACAGTTTGTTCAAGCCTGTGTTGAGCGTGGCCAGCATATCAGCACTGCTCAATTACAAGGCCTTTTCGTGTTTCACAAAAACAATCCTAAAGGTGTGATTGAGCTTGTAAAGACTCTCTAGTACATAATATATCTTGGCTCTACAGGATAAAAATTGGATTTCCAATCCCTCAACATGCCCCTTGCAGACAGGTGCATGATACCGCAGGCTTAAATGAGCTTTGCTTTTGGGACATTGTACGCAACATGCTTGTACTTATCTGCATGATTGGGCTAGCCTTGTCGTGTGGTGTGAGTGTCCATTTGTCGATTCTCTCCCGGGTTACTAGCCAATTGCCCTCCAACATCACGGATCGATTGCAGTTTGCTCGTGCTGGCGCGTTCTTCCCTGATGCTTTTTATGGATGCCTGGACAAATCAGAGGCCGCAGAGGCCGCCCACTGGCCACCGTTTCTTGCTGAGGGTGCTCGATTAGTCCGAGAAAAGCTCAAATCGGGCGACACCGAGGGGGCCCTGAACCTTTACTCGTTTCTGTACGGTGTTTTGAGCCACCAAGTTGCGGATGTTACCTGGCATTCTTTGGGAATTAGCGAGGGTATTCTTGACACCATGACTCGTGCAGAGTTTGACGGAGATAACGACGACGCCCACACGACCCTCGATGTGGGGGGCGACTTTATCCTTTTGCATCGGATCTTTGCTTCTGGCCAGGATTATAGCTGGATCCAAGAACCGTGGGACTACAATTCCGAAGATATCATCTCAGTTTTGTCCGCACTGGGTTTCAATGTCTCGAAATTCCAACTCAACTATTGTATGAGCAGGGGTAGGGCTGCACTAGCAGGGGAGATGCAGATTGCTGATCCCGCGTATATCCATTATGCGCAAAAGTCTCCGTTGCTTTACGGAAACCTAGAAGACTATTTTGTTGGTGGTATCGCCGAGATGAGCTCACAAACGCTAGAGTGCATGGCGGATTTCGGGAAATGGCTCGACGATGATTTACCAGCCGATCCGTGGGATATATGCCAGGTATTTGACGGGAAACGACCCCCAGCCAAACGCCAAACTACCACCTCCAATCGAATTCGCAGAGGCCTCCACTCTGCCCACACTTATTTCCAGATTAAAGCTACAGAGAGTCCCCGATTCGACAACACGACCCAAGTTCTCAAGGGCTCCAAAAGCTGGTCACATTTCGGCAAAGCAGCTAAATGGTGGGCCAAAACCAAACTTTGGATTATTTCAAGCCCTCAAGATGGAAGATTGTACTTTTACAACAATGACCTTTCCCTCAATACGACAATCCAGGGCCCCCAAAAGCTCACAGGGTTATATCATGCCCGATTCGGATCGGCGTTGGAGATTGTTGCGGTCAATGGTAATGAGTATGTAGCAGTGGGTAGCCCTGGCCTCAGTAGGGTGGACCTTTTCCAATCAGATGGCACTCATGCTGGTGGTCTAGTTTGGCAAGGCGCTCAGAGAACTTTTGGGCAAACGGGTACCAAGATGGTTGGCGAGTCGCTTTTGTTTGACTCTGGAAATCTCTATGTGGGGGCACCCCTGAGCGATGTGGGTCCCATGAGACAAAGCGGCCAGGTTTTTATCATCGATAGCGCCACGCTTGAAAAAGCCACAGTTGGCAAGCACATTGGCGTTGATCCACCGCAGATTGTTCAAGAGGCCAAAGAGTTTGGCCAGTTTGGAAGTAAACTAGTATGGTCAAACATGTTTTTGCTTGTTGGATCTCCCGGCGCCGACACAGTATACGGCTATGACCGCTTGGTGCACAACAGGCTGCTCACTGTTACTGGCCCCGCTAAATCAAGGTTTGGCGGCCATTTATTGGCAGCACAAGGAAATCGGATCGCTGTTGGAGCGCCAACAAACAACGAAGCGGGCGAGCAAAGCGGCACAGTTTACTTTTATGAGTACACCCGAAGAACAAAGCTCAACGGAGACTCGGGATATGGACGGTTTGGTCATTCTGGAGTGTTTAGCGACGACAAACTATTTATTGGCTCTCCATATGCCGACAACGAGCGCGGCACGCTGTGGAGCCACAAACTTTATTCAAAAAGCTACGAGAAGCTAACTAATGGGCCTGAGCCGTTCTCGGCAGGGTTTTGCGATAGCATGGTTTCCAATGGTACACACATTGTATGTACTGCTCCGATGCATGCGAATTCAGGGGCCGTTGCTTTTATTCCTATCCAGTAGAGAATGGTCCTTTTGTCATTGCGAGCAAACCTAGACACAAAATACAATATAACCTCAGATAATCTCTATCTCTATACTCTACAGATCTTGTGTTATTCCTCGATTACGTATCCCGTGAGGACAATTAGCTCTCACTGCGCGCGTCAAACTTAGCTGTCTGATTATATGTTGCCGTTCGGCAAGAAAAATGAGAGCTATGTGCAGGCGCAAATTAAAGAAGGGCGGTTCACGGTCGGGATGGTGAAACTGCATAAAGTTGCAGTGGAACTTAGCGCTAACGGCGAACGGTTTCAGTCTCGTTTCGAAAAGCCCGGCCCCGCTGATCCCGTGTCCCACCGGTACAAATGCACCTACAAAGATGCTTCTCTGCGAGTTCCTTTGATCCCTTGGGAAGGCACGCCCTCAGTCAATGTTGCATTGTGGGATAAGGCCCGCCGGCGCAAGACCTGCTTGGGAAACGTCGAGATCCTCATCCAGGACATATTGGAGCAGCCCTTTGGCACAATCAAGACGTTCAGCCTCGACTCGACTCTGTTTCCGTCACTAAATGCCAAAGTGGACGTGGAGTTTCGCGTCAATGTGGACCCAGAGGACGTGGAGCAGTGGATGGCCGTGCACTCGTTTGGGCTCAAAAATGACACAGAGTCGGTGATCTCCGATTCAAACTCGCATATATCTGATATATCTGCGCTATCATTGGAGTCTAGCCTCACTTCAGCAGCACGGAGCGACCGCGACAATGGGTCGGTGAACGGCGGGAGCACCGAGCTCCTCAAGCCCCTCACCACGAGCCTTGCTGTTCCCCAAGACGAGAAAATCGGTGAGAAACTCGGCGAGAAACTCGGTCGCTCGGGCTCGCGTCGATCCGCGCGAAGCCTGCTGTCGGTATCGGGCCGCTCGGCGCGATCCAGGGCCTCAAGAGGGTCCGAATCAAGCTCATCGCCAGGTCCCGGTAAGATTCCTCGTCGACACCGTAAAGAAAACAATTTCACAATGGATGTGGACTCAGATCTAGAGGGAATCGTTTATCTTGAGGTCGTGGGCGCTCGCAACCTCCCAAGATTCAGGACCCTCACCGGCCTCAGCTTTGATATGGACCCATTTGTGGTAATTTCGTTTGCACGCAGAAGCTTCAAAACGTCCTACAAGCGCCACACCACCAACCCCACGTTTAATCAGAAACTGCTGCTAATGGTGGATAAGCATGAGCTCAATTACGACATTGAATTCACCGTTTGGGATAAAGACCGTATTACCCTGAACGATCGCGTAGGAACAGGGTCACTGAATGTAAATTATATCCGCAAGTTTGCCCCACCCACCAAGAACGGGATCTACGATTTTGACAACTACACACCCCAGTCCACCGTGATCCCGCTGGAAATTTTCGATGCAGCGCACTCGAGAACGCGGTCAAAGGGCAAGACAACCTCCACTCCAGAGGTTATGGTGAATGTGCACTACCTTCCCTTCCCTGCAGTGCGTCAAGAGATGTGGCGTGGAATCATCTCAATGTACGACGGTGACGAAACGGACTCATTGGACCAACCGGCTCTGACGGCGATGCTCAAATCAATTGGCTCAAATGTCCCAGATGACCAGATTACTGCCTATTTTGAGGGGAAAAAGACCCTGACAACCGACGAGATCGTGACGAAACTCGAGCAGCAGCTGAAAATCGATGAGACAAAGCCTTCGGCGCGGATCATTTCGTTCCGGGTTTGCCCTGTGTGTCAAAAACCTCAATTAGGCAACTACTCGGAAGCCGCGAGCTTGCGGCATATCTCCTTTTGTGCTTCGAGACAATGGTCTGGCACAGATGCCGTGCTTTTAGATGACCGCTATGTAACATCTGCACAGGCTTCGCGGCGTTGGTACACGAGGTTTTTATCTAAATTCTCCTACGGATCCTATAAACTGGGTGCCAACAATGCCAATATCCTTGTACAAGATCGCATCTCTGGTCAAATACGCGAGGAGAAAATGAGCACCTATGTGAGGCTCGGAATTCGTGTTTTGTATGCTACTGGGCCTCTAGAGACTCGCAAAATGCAGAGAATGCTCAAAAAGTACACACTAAAGCAGGGAATCAAGTACGATAACCCCTCGAGTGCCTCCTCGATTGTCCCGTTCATCAAGTTTCATTCACTCGATATGTCAGATGTCAAGCTCCCCACCTCATCATTCAAGACGTTCAACGAGTTTTTTTACCGTGAACTCAAAGAAAACTCCCGTCCCTGTGAAAATAGCGAAGATCCTCGTACCGCCGTGAGTCTGGCAGATTGCCGCCTGACTGCTTTCCCCACCATTAATGATGCCACGGATATTTGGATCAAGGGCAAAAGTTTTAGCATTGCATCACTTTTAGGTGATGCGTACTCTCAGGACGCCGCTCTCTACAATGAGGGCAGCCTGGTCATTTTTAGACTTGCTCCACAAGACTATCACCGCTTTCATATTCCCGTTGATGGCGTTCTCGGTGAGCCTATTCATATCCCAGGAGAATACTATACCGTTAATCCAATGGCTATCAGGTCGACTCTTGATGTGTATGGGCTGAATGCACGCACGGTAGTACCGATTGACTCGCCCGAGTTTGGGCGTGTAATGGTTGTTTTGATTGGAGCTATGATGGTGGGATCCATTGTGGTTACCGCTACACCAGGAAGCCAAGTCAAGAGAACTGATGAGTTGGGCTATTTCAAGTTTGGTGGATCCACGTGCGTTGTTTTGTTTGAGCCGGGTAAGGTTGTGCTTGACCATGATTTGGTAAATAACTCCAAATCAGCTATCGAGACTCTTGTAAGAGTAGGAATGTCAATTGGCCATACCCCGAGTGCACCTGAATACACCCGTGTATATGATACCCGTCGCATTGCCGTCAAAAGAGCACAAACCACTATCGAAGGTGGTGGTTCTTATATGCCATTTTCTTTGGATTAGCTGTTTCCAGATTCGAGTCTCATTTGCATTATCGTTGTACTGTGTACGCGTCTTATATACATTTATATACTTGTTGATCGTTGGGATCTTTAGGACTCATGCTTAATTCTGGTCCCGTTTTATGGTAGACCATTTCCCCAACCTCCAATGCATAGATCTATCAAGTTTGTTTCGGCCGGAACTGGTCCAGCTTCACAGCGTCGACATCTTAAAGTTTCTGGAATAGAGCGCCACGCTTGTTTGAGCCGTCTCCGTAGCTGATATTTGCACCCAAAAATGCGTACTCTGCTATACGCTGAGAGCTGGCTACACCGAGGCGGTCCAGAATAGCGGTACTATAGTCCGGGCAGAATGGAGACAGATAGAGGGCAATGACTCGACAAGCATCAGCAACAGTATGAATGACTTGTTGCAGCTGCTGTTTATCCTCGAGAGCCCAGGGCTGGGCTTCCTGAAAGTACTGGTTAAAGTGCATTGCCAGACCGTTGAGCTTCCCGAGAATTTTGGACATTTCGTGTTTATTGGCATGTTCCTTGCATTCTTCAAGCGTAGACTGGACCAGTGTGACAGCAGCTGGGTCGATTGGGCTGTTCAACGACCCCTTGATGTCAAATTTCGGGCCGCAAACACGAGATACAAGATTGCCCAGCTTATTGACGATGTTGACGTTATGACGTTCTACCAATCGATCATAGCTGAATGGGGTATCATGATCGAGGCTGAAATCGTGAATTAAAAAGTAGCGGACCGTATCTATGCCGTATTTGTCTATCGCGTCGAGCGGATCAACCACGTTATTGAGCGATTTCGACATTTTGATCCCTTCCATTGTCCAGTGATTGTGAATAGTGACCGACTCGGGAAGTGGGAGGCCTGCAGCCATCAAAAATGCCGGCCAGTAAATACAGTGAAAACGCATGATATCTTTCCCAATGATATGCTGGGCGGGCCATGCACCATCTGCTGCTGTCAGGTAGTTTATAAGAGCATCGAACCACACGTACATGGTGTGCTCATTGTCACCCGGTACCGGGATTCCCCAATCGCATCGTGACCGGGGTCGACTAATGGACAGCTTTGTGAGGGGCTTTTGGAGTTCAGCAGCTAGCTGTGCGTGACGGCTGAGGGGCATCACAAACGAGCCCTTGTAATGGTCAATCAGCTTATCTCCAAGGGCAGGTAAATCGAAAAAATAGTTGGACTCCTGCTGCCATTCTACTGCTTTACCAGACTCTTTGGATACCAGCCCGTTCTCGGTCTCTATAAGCTCAGACTCGGGGTAGAAGGTCTCATCCGAGACGCAGTACCATCCCTCGTGATATCCTTTTGAAATGAACCCCCTTTGATCCAGCAATTTCCAGAATTCCTGACACTTTTCAATGTGGTCCTTGTCTGTAGTACGAATAAATCGATCGTGGCTTATGTTTGCTTTAGAAGCGAGATATTTGAACGATTCGCTCAATTCATCCACAAAAACTTGCGGTGGCTTGCCCGCAGCATGAGCCGCCGCTGCTACTTTACTGCCGTGCTCATCGGTACCGGTGACGAACCTCGATGATCTCCCGTGAAACTTGTGCCACCGATGAATACAATCGGCTAAAACTGTGGAATGCAAATGCCCTATATGTGGACGTGCGTTCACATAGAAAATAGGGGTGGTAATATATTTCATCCAGTGGTCGCTTACGGTCGCTTACCTACGTAACGTCCAAGGACTTTGTAGAATGGCCAGCATCCCGTAATAATTTTCGTAGCGCTGTTATAACCGGTTTATCGGCTTTTGTTAGAAACGTCAGTGCCATGCCCTTGCGACCAGCGCGACCGGTGCGACCAATCCGGTGTACATAGGTATCTACCTGGTACGGCATATCGTAGTTGAGCACTGAAGCCACGCCTTGGATGTCAATACCTCGCCCAACAACGTCTGTAGCTATCAAAACATCCAAGTCCTTACCAAACCTCGCCAAAGTCTCTTCGCGAGCATGCTGAGACCGCGATGAGTGCAGTGCTACAGAGCTGGGGATTGCCTCTTCAAGATAGTCGCAAACAACTTTGGTGTTGCAGAAGATTATACAGGGCTTTGGCAGCTCTTTTACCGCCTGAACTGCCCTTTGCTGCTTGTTCTCTGCCCATTCGAAATGCTGGTCGATGCTGGTGTTGATAGTTGTGCCAATTTTGATAGTCACCGCTGACTTTGCGAACGTTTTAGACAACCGATCAATATTTTCGTCCCAAGTTGCTGTAAACATCGCAGTTTGGGGAGACTCGAGGCCCGCGGTTATCTGGTGGAGCTGGGGCCCAAACCCCATATCGAGCATTCTGTCTGCTTCGTCGCACACAAAGAACGTAATTGTGTGTAGGGAAACCAGTCCCTGGTCCAGGAAATCAATCAAGCGTCCAGGTGTAGCGACAATTGCAGCTGCGCGGCTCAAATCGTCCTCCTGGCGGCCGAAATCCCGTCCACCAACCAGACACGCATTAGAGATGCCTAGTTTGGTCAAAAGCGTACTTGTTTGGATCGCAAGTTCACGCGTCGGACTAAGAATTAGTGTCGATAAGGTCGAGCGGGGCGCAGGCAAACAAAATGCCAGAGTTTTACCCGAGCCTGTGGGGGCAATACCAATGACGTTTCGCCCATCGAGAATCAATGGAATAGCAGCAGCCTGGATAGGTGTGGGCTCTTTGAAATCAGATTTGATATTGCCATCACTCCATGACCTCAAGGGCCGCTGATCTGGCTCAGAGTACACGATTCCAAGGTCGGCGATAACAATCTTCCAATCGCGAGGCGTCATGTCTGCTAGAGGCTTGGTCCAAGTAGATACACTGGGAACTGTACACTGAAAACTATTGCTTTGAGTCTGTTCCAGGTCATCGATAAACTCAATCTCTTCAATTGTCGACTCAGTCTCCGTGCTCCTAGATCCCGAGCTCTTGGGCTCCGAGCTCTTGAGGGCTGGGGCGGGACTTGCGCTCACTATAGCATTTTTTATGGCATTTAATTCACTGCGTTTTTTTCTAGAAATAAACCGTGGCTTTACAACTTTTGAATCACCACCCATCTAGTAGGCGCCAAGGGTGCTAGAGAGGTTCCCCCCTCACCCAGCGGTTCCCGTAAGCACACATCATGGATATCCAACAGTGCATCGCGTATTTGGTTAAAGGGTCTTCATTTGACCCGCGCTTTACTCTTAAAGCGTTGCGCCAGCTCCCGCAGCTGTACAGAGTTGCTGATCTTGCGAGTCTCAAGCAGATGGTAGACCAATCGCTCGGAACCAACGGGCAAGCGATTGGCGACATCCTAGGGTTTCAAAGCGAGGGCGCGCCCCAGGAGCTATCGCCTGAAGCAGAAATTTTTGTATTGCTTGTTGTGAGCGCGTGGGCCACAAATAACATGAAGAGCAGCAACGACATAGAGCGGGCTCTTGCCGCCGGCGCGCTCGCCACGAAACGATGCCGGTCGTTCAACCTTCGGTCACTGGATTACCTCGAGGCAAAGTCTTGGTTCTACTATGTCATTGCTGCCGAGGCTGCTGGCCAGGCCCCCAAAGTGTATCCTGAGCTGATGGCCACCTTGCGCACCGCCAGTAACCGTCATGACGACGAGACCACCGCTACCGCTATTGTTTTACTATTACGGATCCTGCTGCTCGAGAACAAGGTATCGCAGGCTGCCAACCTCGTCTCCAAGACCACTTTCCCCGAGACTGCATCCAACTCACTAGTCGCACGCTACATGCTCTACTTGGCTCGTATTAATACAGTGCAGCTCGACTATTCTACTGCATTTTCACAAATTACCCAGGCTATCCGGAAAGCTCCGCAAACAGACAGTGCTTTGGGATTCCTACAGACAGCAAACAAGCTGAGCGTACTGATTGAGCTTCTCATGGGCGATATTCCCGATCGCGAGATCTTCAAGAAGTTGGAGTTCAAGGACCAGCTCAAGCCCTACTTTGCGCTTGCAAAAGCCGTCCGATTCGGCGACGTCCAGGCCTTTTCGACTACCCTCCAAGAGCACGAAAGTCAGCTGCGGGCTGACGGAAACTACAAAATCGCCCACCGGTTGCGCCAAAATGTGATCAAGACGGGTATCAGGGTGATCTCCCTCACCTACAGCAAAATCTCCCTCAAAGATATGTGCATCAAGCTCGATTTAGACTCTGAGGAATCCGCCGAGTACATTGTTGCAAAAGCAATCAGAGACGGTGTCATTGACGCAGAAATCAATCACGTCAAGGGGTTCATGCAGTCCAAGGAGACCCTCGATGTGTACGGCACTAGCGAGCCTCAACATGCCTTCCATGAGCGCATTGAGTTCTGCATGACGCTCCACGACGACTCGGTCCGTGCAATGCGCTACCTCAGCAACGATCATAACAACGATTTGAAAGATGCTGAAGAAGCTCGTGAGCGCGAAAAGGAGCTTGTAACGGAGATTCAGGAGGGCACCGATCTCGAAGATTATGATGCAGACTTTGATATGTAATTTGTTTAATCGTGTGTAGTTCTTTGTGTATTCATTGATGGGCGGGTTCTAACGCTTTAGTTCTAACGCTTTAGTTTACTTCTACCTGACATCCCAGATTCATAGTTTATCACTCCAAGTCACATTTTATTTTCTACGTCATTGCAATTACCGGGTAAATGTGGCGTACCACTGGGGATTGACCTGGTACCCTTCCTTGACCTCAACGACATTGGAACCACAAAGCCAGTCAAGTACCGCACGGATCTCAGACTTGTCGAAGCCCACTTTAAGGTAGCTGCTGAGATGATTTAGCGTTATTCTGGGCTTTTGGTGTATCAGCGTCAAGGCCTTTTTAGCCAATTGGAACCAAATCTCGGTGCCATCGCTCTCACCCCAAATGTACATTGGGTCTTTTGGTATCGGCAGGGTAGTAACCTTTGGTGGCTTGGTGTTGAGTATAATATCAATGTCGAAATCCAAAAGTTCACGGGAGATGTGCCGACTTTGGTAGTTGGCAATTAGCCTTCCAGTCTTGATGTTTGCCCTCTGGAGATAGACACATTCCATGGCACACAATTCAAGCAGCGGAACCATCTCATTGTCCTTGATGTTGAGCTGAAGGCGCTGTTTGGAGTCCAGTTCTAGCTGCTCCAGCCATTTTTGAGCTTGGTAAAACAAGTTTGGATCGTGCTTGAAATTCAACGCCGACATCATTTTCTCGCTAAAACCATAGTTCCGCCCAGGCTTAATATGCTGTGCAGTATCACGAGGAATGAATACCGCCACCTTAGATTCCACAAGCTTATCAATAGCAGCTTTGGCATTCTCCTCCCCAATTGTCTCGAGTTTCGCGGCAGCCTCGGCGATATCGTACTTGTCATTGTCCACTCCAATAACAGCTCTTACCAGTTTTTCATTGGGTGAATACTCCTCTCCCGCAAGCTCGTTATCGTCTGTATCGAGATCAAAGCTGAACCTTGTGTTTGCGAGTTGCTCATCAGCTTTAACCATTGATGGTTGCGATGGCAGCGAGTCGAGCGGGTTGAGTTGAGTTTTACACTTGATAGCACCAAACGCCTGCTCATAATCCTTACGACTCAGCAGCCTACTGTGACTATGTCTCCAGAGCGGTTGCGACAAAATATTTCCAGGGAAATGCTTGCGCCAAAACTCAACATACTGACGAAGGTCAAAGCTCAACTTCTCAGGGTCTTGCAGCTCGATTTCGCCCCTTTGGTAGTACTTGAGAAAGAGGTTCTCCCATTGGAAACAAGCTCTTTGCACTGACTTTGCTCCTCCAAAATTTTCACGGATGTTGATCCACTTTTGACGAGCAGCACGGACTTTTAGGCCTGGAATACAGCCTGTGACCATTTCCCAGTCAATCACGGTTTCGTTTTTGCTGTAAAGACTTCGACTGATTACAACTGCGCGGAACAGTAGATCATCGTCAATGGGGATCTCACGAGGTTTGAATGGTGTGTGAGATGCCGGCCGCCCACGTTTAAGACCCGGATTCTCGGACTTGGAAAACTGTTTGGGGTCGCTCCTTCCAGGGATATTGACCAGCGCCGAAGCTCTCGGACCATGATTGACAAACTCGCGGTTCGAAGACGCCTTGGTGTCACGTTCACGACGAGCGTGACGCTCCCTGATGGCAGCAGAAAGCAAAAGACGCAACCGTTTGGGCTTGTCTGTAACATTCTCAAACAATTTCTCAACCTTCTCGTTGGTGATACTCTCACTAGGTAAGATAGGATTTGATGCTGCAAAGGTGCGGCGCGCACTTAGGCGGCTGAGAATCTGTTCCTTGACCTCAATATATTTCCTGCTTTCTCGTGTGAGATTTGCATCGTACACAAGTGGTCTTGAGACGGACGTTCCATGTATTGACTGTGTAGTGATTGTTTCCTGTTTGATCACACCGTCATCCTCGAGCTGATTGAGAACTCGGCGTAGCGTTTTCCGGTCAATCGACTTGCCCTCCTGGAGATAATCATCCATAAGCCTACAGAGTACACCTCCACCTTCGATAACACCTTCATTCTTGCTGAGAATTCCCTTGATTGCTGCAGTCCGCTTCTGAACGGCCAAACTAGAGCTGCTGCTGCTGCTGCTGCTGTTATCGCCACTACTAAGGGATACTTTGGGGGCGGTTGCAGCGGCCGGAGTGGATTTCTGCTCCTCTACATCTTCCATTGCATCATCATCAGCGTCCTTGGGGATAAATTGCTTGCTCGGCTCTGAAACTAGCGGAGGAGTTTCCCCACCAACCCAGTCTCTTTGGGAAATAGGAGGTAAAATGGATGCTGGTGGGGTATAGCGAGAATTTTTCACTTTGACTACCCTTTCAGCCGGAGTGGCATTCTTTTTGGGCCTTCCCCTCTTTTTTGGGGCTTCCTCAGAAGTGATTGCTAGCTGTCCCTGAGTTCGCTCACCTTGGAAAGCAGCAACAGCCTTACCATTGCGATCAAATAGAATTGAAGTGTTGCCGGTGAGTGGAGTGCTCGCCTTGATATTAAGATCCCGCAGTGTTTTCTTGGATTGTGCCAATGCCTTTATTGAGCCCCACTGCGAGGGAATGTGGCTCTTTGTATAAAGTCTGTGAGTGATACGAGTAAAATAGCGGTAGTACTTGACTCGCTGAACGAAATCTATACCTCGCTCCAGCGCAATATATGTGTCTTTATTGGGGGCCTTGTCTGGTACTGATAGCAAGGGCAAAAGAGAGCTCAATGGCTTTGAGAACCCCTCACCACACAAGTCTCTCTGAATAGCCATGACGCTCACACCATGAGTACCATGCTGCCGAACATATGAGTAAATCTGGTGCTCCAGTGGAAACAAGAGGTTGTAGCGGACATTTGACCCGCTCACTTCAACGGCATCATTCAAGTCGACGTTTTCCTTGACTACGATATCTTCTTCGCCTTCATCTTCTTCATCGTCCAGCTCCTCTACTCCCCCGTCCAGGTCCTTGAGGTACTTGACGCATTTGAATTGGATATCCGGGTTGGAAGGACTGTGAACGTTTACTCGACGAATACAGCTCTTTGCCTCGAGGCCGCGGCACAGATTCATCATATACTTGACACCCTTTTGATGCTGATCGAGCTGAAGATGTCGGAAAGCTTCAGAGTAGAGAACCAGGCCATTGGGTTTACTCTTGGCCAGGTTTACGAGCTCCTGAGACAAGAACGTTTTGTCGATCGTTCCCGAATCAATCTCGAAACTAGGATTGCTGGTCTTGCAGTAGTCGTGGAATATAATCAGGTTTGTGTGCGATCCGCTCTTGGTGACGGGGAAACGCCGCACCAGCCCCAGGGAACAAAGCAGCTGGACGCGCCCAAAGATACTGCGGGAGTCCTGCCCCGTGACTTTGTGGATCTCCACAGCCGTAAGTCCCTTTTCACGAGCTCGTGACACGGCACACAACAGTTCAAAAGGGTACGCGCCGACGGGGTTTTTTTCTTTGGGCCGACCAGTGAGCGCACGCCATTGTTCTTCCTCAGTGGCGTAGACTCGCAGCTTCTTGCCAGCATGGGCAGAGAGCGGCTTCTTGAGCTCCTCGTCTCTTAGCGGAACGCCCGCGTCTGTGCAAATGATTGCTGGGTGATTGCGGATCCAAGACCAAACGGCGCCGCGAAGGAGATCGTCAAGGGGCTGTGGCAAAACTGCTGCTGAGAACTTCCAGAGCTCCTCTTCACTTGCACCGTATGTTCCTTGCAAGGCCACATCTCGTACGACCTTAACCACCACCTCCGTCACGTCCATGGTGGGGATGAGTCGGGCACTAGTGTGGAGGTTGGGTACAAGGTGAGTACAAAGTGAGTTGGATGAGACCATTCTGGTACTATTCTGGCATTATTTCTATACATTCTAGTATTCTATAATATACAGCAGGTACACTCATTCTCGAAATCGCATGAATTAGCTGGATATAAGATCGATAACAGGATCCTATTTAACAAGCGACAATGTTGGACAATCAATACCAACACTGCCCTGGTGAATGTACTTGCACCTTTATAGCCGTCCCCTTTAAAGCTAAAGCTGCCTGTCCTCAACTAAGTGCATAAACCTGGGGAAAATGCATACCCGAGACCAGGCGTCAATAAGGACCAAGTAGCTCCATAAGGACCAAGTGGTGAGGCTATATGAGTGAATACTGTGTCATACAGGAACAATCGTTTAGGTTGTATTGTCTTTGATTATTTTCTCATCTTTTATTGCGCCTGTGACCTTCAACTCTAATTTCAAAACCATCACGCGTCAAGCCCCATAGTGTGGGAACTTATAGGGGTTTTTCCATGGCATTGATCATACATGCAACCAATTGATCTAATTGTTACTTGCCTATCATGGATGCAGCTCCTGTCAGACGCGAGTACATGTTTGAGGTCAGGCTGGAAGGCTTAAGCTCTGACTGCATAATGCGTCTGCATCATTAAAGTTAGATATTGTTATCTATGAAATGGAATTACAAGACAGAAACCAGAAATTTAATGACAACACTCCGAGTGGTTGGGATTTCTCGTGACGTTTGAAGCCATCTCATGCAGGTACCGGCTTCATCTTGATGAGAATTGCTGCAGAGCTTCATGAGGCCATCAAACCTTAAGAAGTCACCAGGAAAGCAGTATAAATTATAAGGTAGCCCCGTTTAGGTTAGTGCATAACGCAACCTTGAGAAAATTAAGATATGAATTTTACGCCTACATTTGTTGGATTTATTCCAGAAACTCAAGATGCGCTTCTCTTGCTTCAAGCGGTAATTGAGGGCCGACTGGACTTGGTGACTTCCCGTCCTCCTGATAGCGAGAGAAATAGCATGATTCGCTCGGGTGCAGTTTATATCTTCAAGGAAGGAACCATCAAGCGCTGGACCGATAAGGTGTGCTGGTCACCCTCTCGAGTTTTAGGGAATTTCCTCATCTACCGGGAACTTCGCAGCAAACGTACTCGCCCATCAAGCAACCGGAACAATCAGGTTGGGAGAAGTAATTCTCAGGAAGATATGCGTCGTGATGGCCCAATCTACCACCGTCCCAATCGAGGCAGGAATGTTGAGTTTAGTCTATACGGATCGCTCGTTGACTCTTATGACTTTAAAGAGGGAGGCCTCGTAAAAAAGACTATTTCAACGACATATGCCGGGGAAACGTACCGACTCATTTCATACTATACTGTTGAGGATGTGCAATCTCACAAGCTTCTCTCTCCAATGGAGTACCCTGCTCTGGTGAACATTGAGGTCGACTCGCAACTGGCCACCGGAATCCAGTTTCAGATGCCTCTGCACAATATTGCGCAGGTAGATTACCGGCAAGAGGCCATGAACCTCAACATGATGCCCCCCCACCACACCATTGATATCCCAACCATGGGCTCTCAAATAAAGATGGAAAACCACCATTCCGGTATGATCGAGCACATCATTGAGTCGTCTCCTGATAGAGGCAGTATTGATGAAGGCCAAGATAGCTCGCCTCGTTCAGAAATGAATCTAAACTACGATACCACCGGAGAGCCCATGTTTTACACTGAGAGCTCTGGGGACGGGCAAATGATGGCTCCTCATTACGACTTGGGCGGCCAATTGGGTTTTCCAATGCACGGTATGTCACTGATGCATTTCAGCAGCGTCGACCAACAGCCTTTACGAACCCATCCAAGTGCTAAACAGCAGCAACCACAGCAGCCTCACCACCAACAGCAGCAGCAACAGCAGCAGCCGCAGCATAGCATGTACTTTGCACATCCTGCCGGTGGCTCTAATCCTACCGACCCACAGTGGTAACACTCATTCTCTCATGCACTCATTTGAGACCCCGTAGGTTATCGCATGGATAGCGCATGCATCATGCACTGTTTCAACCTCGTCTTTTGTATTTTCATATTGGCTAGTAACGATAGTCTAGATAAACTAAAATTTTTGTAGACCAGAGTATCAGACCTCATGTTTTGTACAAAACCAGAGTATGAGGAATTGTGCGGCCCACCCCAGTCCCTGCGTTTCCCAGTCACTATCGCTGGATTACGTCACTACACTTTACCACGATGAGCTTGGTTGAATCTCAAGGAGGATATAGTGACGACCCTGTGTTTGAAGCTCTAGCAGATAGCCTCTCTCAAGAGGTTTTTGACATCACGGCATTGAATGGCCGCCTGTGGACACTGCTGAACCGTGGCAACCTGGAAGCTGCGGTCAATGCGGCTGCGGATAATCGCACAAAAATTAGAGGACTCAAGCAGGATATGGAGAAGCTGAGCCGGTGGGAGAACCCCGAGGCAGCACAAAGGTTTACGCAACATAAAATTACCCGCGAGTTCAGTACCGCCCTCAAAGAGTTTCAAAAGATCCAGAAGCTACTGGCACAAAAGGAACGGCAGGCAATCAACAATCCTCCCGAGGTTGAGCCGGATGCACCCGACTCCTCGTCACTGATTGAGCTCGAGTCCGACCCGCAAATGCTTCAGCAACAGGCATTTGAAGAGCAGCTCCGGGAGGACGAGGTTGCATATCAGCGAGGTTTGATCCAGGACCGCGAAGAGGAGATCCAGGGAATTGAGCAGGGAATCACAGAGTTGAACGATATTTTCACCTCTCTCTCCGCGGTGGTGCAGGAACAGGGTCAGACCCTAGACAACATCGAATCAAACATATACAGTGTACGCGAGGACACGTATAGGGGATCGCGAGAGCTCACCAAAGCAGCAAGGTGGCAACGGGCATCTGCGGGCCGTAAGTTGTGTCTCCTGATCATCCTGGCCGTAATCGCGTTTGTGATTATCCTAAGCGTCCTTATTTAATTTCATTCTATCTATTCTATTCAAATCATCTCAATAATGTGAGTTTAATACTCGACTAATCTAAATTATCCGCCCAATTCTTCGGCCTTTTCTTGCCCGTTGACACTCTTTAGAGTTTCGCTTTCACATGAATTCACATGAAAAGTTCAGATGATGAAATATATTGAAGCTTGTTAAGCATGCACCAGGTTTGAATGTAGAGAGTTTGGATATTATGGAGATACTGGAGATATACTGGAGATCCTTGTATTTTATTGTTCTACCCTATCTTTAGCATTTGTGTGCCTGTAGACACCTGCACTCATATGCATGTGAAAAGTCTGCAAATTTATCGTGAGCCTGAAAAGTTTCTGTTGATCGGGAACCGTCATTTAACTCTTTAAATGAAGATCGGCGGCCTCAGAAACACTCCTGAAGGTCTGTCTGCTCACTACGAGACCCTTGATTTGTCCGATGCCCGAATCACATTCTGTAAAAATGAGCAAACACTGGGTACTCTACTCATCCATAGCATCTATATAGAAATATGCCTTTTTTTCTTTGTTTCTATATGATCTCGGCTCCAAAAGTCATGCAGGATTAACGGCCCTGCATGCATCTGCAGTGTCTTAGGCTCGCAGCATGTGATTATACAGGGCAGCACAAAAGGCAGCGTGTTGTCTTGATCCAAAAGCAAGGAGTAAGCTTTGAGAGTGAGTAAACGGTGTTGTGCTAACTAGTGTGTACTCGACACTCATCCGCAAAGCAACAAAACTATAACGACATCCACCACAAACCACGAAATCATCCAGACATAGAATATGGGATACTTTGATTTACATAGCCCAATCAAGCTGTCTTCGTTTTACGATACCGGCAATAAACCAGCAACCTGTGAGAAACGGCCGAGACGATATAATAAGCGGGAGTCGCTCACTGACCTTATACTGATGCGCACAAAGTCCGACACAAAAGCGCATGAGGATGAGGATATCGACTGCGCGCGCTCGACCTTCCATAATGACGAAATTTCGCAGCAAATAAACGATGAGGCATTGACATCACAGCAGAGCCTCCCGCCAGAGCCGGTGCCCACCCGACGGCCCTCGATAGCAACACTCTCGGACCGGAGCATAACCAGCTACTCGGATGAAACGAACGAGGCGGCGGGCATAGCGCGAGCAATTCAATTTTTGGATCTCGACCCCGATGAAACCATTACAAGCACCCACTCGACTTGGTTCATCACAAACGTCATGTGCCAGGGCCGCATGGTCCTCACAAACAAGGCAGTGTACTTTCACGCAAACCTCCCTTACTTTTCTGCCGAGACCATCAAGTCTGGCATCCTCAAAATGAAGCACAAGGGAACCCTCCACTCATCATACTCGAGGTATTGGTTCATGTTGCGCCAGGATTCTTTTTCATTCAGCAGCAGCTCCACAGACGGCATTAATGCTATCGGAACAATAGATTTGACCGAAGCTTGCCACGCAAGGGCCAACGAAAAGGATCCCCGCGTTTTCGTGCTCACCACCCAATCCCGAGATTATCACTTCAAGGCCGATAATTCAAACTCTGCAAATGACTGGTGCAAGAAACTGACTCGTGAAATTTTCAGGCTGCGCAATTCAGAAAACTTTGTGCGGGTACGCATCCCGCTTCGAAACATTACCGAGGTCGACAGAACCGTAGTGATTCCCGAGACTGCGTTTGAATTATTGGTGATTGGAGCAATGCCTGCGGTAAATACCCCGCCTCGGCGCTATATTTTTGGTGTTTTCCATGATGCAAAGCAAACAATTGACTCATTCAAAGCATGGCTCAAGCAGGTTCAGGAAGCCCAGGAATATACATTCAAGAGCGATGGAACAGTGGATCCAGGCCTTTACACAGCTACCCAGCCAGTAGAAGATACAACGTACCATGTTCTGCAAGAAATTTCCCCAACTGGAGGCCAGAGCCTCGAAAAGCGGCTAGGTGAAGCGGGTGCCCAGCGTGAATCCATACTACTCCATGAAGACTCTCCAGCAGTTACTCCAGACACCCTCACACCACAGGCCTCAACGCCAGCACAAAGCCCTTCAATCAGTCGCAACAGCAGTATGACCCATGTACCTGTACTGGGCCCTCTGAACAAAGCGCTTAAAAATGTGATTTCAGAAAACATATGCTCTGATTCAACAAGCCATCATTTCAAAGCAGAGCTGGAACACTTGAAGCCGGAGGGTGGTAGCTATTTTGACCCGGAAAGGCTGGTGAGCAGCATCACAAGGTCTTCAATCGCCGAGGAAAGCCCACATGTCCACACTCCCAAACTCACAGAATTACCGGAAATGCGTCACACGGAATCCCAATCGCACCTAGAGGAGCTGGATATCTCAAGCGACGAGTTTCGCAGCACATTTGGGTTTTCGCGGTATGTAGAACTTATCCAGGGGTACATGTGCTACCTCTACCGACACCGCAGCCCGTACTTTGGGCGCTTGTTTGTTTCTGATGAGTACTTGTGTTTCCAGAGACTTACAAACTCTGGTAAAGTTCCGTCAGAGGGTCACGAACAGCTACTGATCATACCGTGGGGTGATGTTGAGAACATTAATCAAGTTTCATCCGATGCTGTTTCTCGTCAAGGATATTATGGTGTAGAGGTGTCCTTAGGCAACGCAGAGACTTTTCAGGTGCAATTTAGGTCCAAGCGCAAGGCACAGTCATTTGTGAGCTCGCAAAAAGAAGCGAGTGACTTTCGTCGTGTTAAGCAGTTTGAGTTTATGGGTACTTATCCTAATGAAGAGCAGGACTCTTTGTATGCTATTCGTGTGGCTCGCCTCAACACCTACGAGGACGCTGTGGGTCGGAGAATAAACATCAAGATCCCGCCTGTGTTGCTGGACCCCTCGGTAAAGGCCAAGAGAGAACCATTTCTCAGCCAGCCTTTGTCGAAACTGAAGATCACAATGCTCACAATCGGGTCCAGAGGCGATGTCCAGCCATATATTGCCCTTTCTCAGGGCCTCATGGCCGAGGGCCATACCTGCCGCATTTGTACGCATGGCGAATACAAGGAGTGGATTGAAAGCTATGGTATTGAGTTTAGAGAGATCGCGGGCGATCCCAAAGCTCTGATGCAGATTATGATTGAACACGGAGGATTCACCTATGCTTTCCTAAAAGAGGCATCCCAAAAGTTTAGCAGCTGGCTAGATAAGCTTTTGGAAACCGCGTGGGAAGCGTGCCAGGGTTCTGAGCTTTTGATTGAGAGCCCTAGTGCCATGGCTGGCCTGCATATCGCAGAGGCGCTCAAGATCCCCTATTACCGGGCCTTTACCATGCCTTGGACGAGAACTCGTGCATACCCCCACGCGTTTATTGTACCTGATCAAAAGCACGGCAGCGGGTACAATTACATGACTTATGTCCTATTTGAAAAAATGTTATGGCTGGGTATTGGATCTCATGTGAATAGCTGGCGCAAAAATACCCTCAAACTTCCGAGTACATCACTACAGCAAATGAGACAGCAAGATGTGCCATTTCTTTATTGCGTTAGCCCTTCGGTTTTACCGCCAACCATGGATCAGCCCGATTGGGTTCACTATACGGGTTACTGGAGCATCAAGAGCGACAGTAGTAAGTTTACGCCTGACGCAGACCTTGTAGAGTTTATTCGAAAAGCACGCCAAGACAATGTTCCGCTCGTGTATATTGGCTTTGGCTCAATTGTGGTGCAAAACCCAGCTGCCATGTCAAAGGCTATTATCAAGGGTGTTGAGCGTGCCAAAGTGAGAGCTGTGCTTGCTAAAGGGTGGTCAGCTCGTGGTTCACATGCCACCGATGACACCGAGTTCCCTCCAGAGATATTCCGGATTGACCAGTGTCCCCACGATTGGCTCTTTCCTCAAATGGACGTTGTTGTTCATCACGGGGGTAGCGGCACTACTGGTATGAGCCTGGCTTGTGGCGTTGCGACCATTATCAAACCCTTTTTTGGCGATCAAAATTTCTACTCGCACCGTGTGGAAGATCTCGGGGTTGGCGTTAGGCTTCAGAAGCTCAATGCGACTTCGCTCTCAAAAGCTCTGCTGGAAGCGCTCAACAACCACGAGATGAGGTTGCGCGCAAAGTCGCTTGGCGAGTCTTTATCTCACGAGAATGGAGTCGCTACCGCAATTGCTGCTATATACCAGGAGCTGCCCTATGCCAGTGCCCGAACCGGAAACTCCATTTATGATGCGCCTAGCTTGAACGATGAGTCGGACTTGGACAAAGAAGAAAGGGAGCTCGAGCATATTGCAATGAAGAAGGGTGGATCTAGTAGAAGCTGGACTTTTCCCGCCCTCTGGAACACCATCAAGAGCGCCACCGGCAGCTCTCATGCCAGCCCTGATATCAGTCCAACACTTGAAGCGAGGTCGAATCGCGTCTCTGTGCCCCCTTTAAATGAGTCGAGTTAATATTTATTTTGTTGATAGTTATTTTTTATTGATAGACGCTTTTATTTTTTATTTTTTTATTATTGTGATAGACGCTTTTTATTTTTTTATTTTTTTATTGCCCCGTCGCGTTGCCACCACTCGTTAATCGCCACCACATTACCGGCGCGTAATTAATCTGTAAACATGGATATCGAGCCCACGCAACAAAGTACGCAACAGTGGGATGAAAAGCCTGCTGCTGCGCAGAGTGTTAACGATCCTAGTGTTATCCTCACTCTAAATGCTACCAGAGGCACTACAGGCCGCTACGAGTTACAGGCAAACGCTCCGGACCGAAGATGGACGTTTGGACGTGGCAAACAGTGTACATTCCAGCTGGACCCGTCCAGAAGACGGATCTCAAATACCCACTTTTACATCTGGGCCACAGCTGACCAGCCGCCAGTGGTTATGATCACCGACTGCTCCACAAACGGCACCGCGATCAATGGCACAAAAATCACTAAAGGGAAAAATTCAATGCTGGTGCATGGGGATACCATCACTGTAGGAATGGGGGTTCCTGAAGACGAGATGGAGTTTGTTTGCCTTTTTAGTCGCGACGCAAGAGCCGCTGCAACCACAGGTATATCCGCCAAGTACGAGCTAGCGGAGATGATTGGCTCGGGGGCGTTTGCCAAGGTAAGACTTGCCATTGAGCGCGAAACCGGCAAGAAATTCGCGGTGAAAATCATTGAAAAGTCGCGAATCCATGGCAACATCGCCGTACAGCGAGAGATAGACGTGCTCCGGCGACTCCAGCACGAGAACATTGTCTGTCTCCATGACTTTTTCGACGACGCCAATTTCTACTATCTCGTTATGGACTACGTTCCTGAGGGCGATTTGATGGCTCAGGTGGAGAAAAACAGACTGATTTCCGAGGCAGACGGGCGAGCCATCATGCATCAAGTACTCTGCGCCATTGCATATGTACACGATATGGGGGTATCACATCGCGACTTGAAACCCGAGAATATCCTGGTACAAAGCACTTCGCCGTTCCAGATCAAAATCACCGACTTTGGCCTCGCAAAAATCTCGGCACATAATTCATTCCTCAAGACTTTTTGCGGCACCCTCAGCTATTTGGCTCCAGAAGTGCTCCAAAGCCGGTCCGGAAAATCTACTGCTCGTGGCTATTCCAATCGGGTCGACATGTGGAGCGTGGGATGCCTTGCCTATGTTATTTTGACGGGGTACATGCCTTTTGATGGGAATACCCAGGAAGATCTTTACCGGGCGGTTTTCAGCGGTAAATACAATACCCGGCCGATCATTGATGCTGGACTATCCACAGAGTGTCAAGATTTCATCCGATTCTTGCTGGTAGTGGACCCCACAGAGCGGCCCGATGCCCTTAGCGCTCTCAATCATCCTTGGATCGTGGGTACCCAATTGTACATCCAGGACCATGGCCAGGCTGCTGCTGGCGACGTCACTTTTGTTGCGCAGGCTCAAAGCAGCGGCATTGGCTTTGACGAGCGAATGAATAACCTGCACCTCATTTCTTCCCAGTTTATGGGCCCACCGCCAATGGATGATGACGACAATGATAGTGAGGCAGATAACAGTGAACTGATGGCCATGAATACTGCGTCTCAGCCTGGAATCCAAGAGATGGACGGGTGCTGGATCAAGCTCTCGGTCATGGCCATATCAATACCCTTCAAAGACATTGGTATATCCTCTGATTCGCTGATGATTGGCCGTCAAAAAGAAGTAAACCAGCTTGTGGTCGATCAACCCCTAATCTCACGATTCCACTGCCGGGTCTGGCGAAAGCAGTGCCCCGATGGCTCTTATGAAGCGTGGTTCCAGGATTTCAGCACCTCCGGCTGTGCTATCAATGGTGTCAAACTGGGAAAGAACCGCCAATGCCGGATCTATGATGAAGACCAGGTTGGCCTTTTTGTACAAGCAGACCCCAATAAAGATATTCCCACCAACCTCAGTTTTGAGGCCCAGATCTCTGGTAGTGATATCAAGAGTGTTCGTACGAGCGAATCTCTTGACTCGATTGCTATTCCTGATGAGGAGCTTCCGCTCGAGCTGAAAACTATCAAGCCCAGCAAAAGAACGCGTATGAACTCGGACAAGAAGCAGTTTCGTAGAGTGACCCGGGCAAAGACCAACGCTTGATGCCATGGGCGATAGTTGGACGGACCGGCTCAACGCTAGAAAATGATAAAATAAAGCAATGGATATATTATATGCAAATGTTAATAATGAGCTATCTGGTGCCGAAATAGGCGGCGAGAATCACGACAATGATAACAACGATGGCAATAAGAATGACGAGGCAGATTATCTTCTTTTTGCGGGCCTTTTTGGCGCTAACGACGGCTTTTTCCTGATGCCCCACACCTTGCTCAATGTCTGCCTGGGCCTGAGCGGCATGATCATCGATATATTGTATCTGAGTGTCTTGTTCAGCGACCATGATCTCCATATCGTGAAAGAGCTGGGCAAGGTCAGCCATTGTGCGCTCAATCTGCTGAATCTCGGCATGACGGGATTGCACTGCATTGAGGGCTTCCTGAGCCTCGCCGCGACGGTTTTGCATGAGCGCGGAGGCAAAAATCTGTTGCTGCTGACCGGTCTCGAGGAATTGCTCGATTTCACCATCTGTAGCATCTGGCTGCACGATACGCACCTGTCTGGCCGTTACATCACGGGTTTTTTGCCGGTTTGTAGCTTCGGTTGCTGTATATTTTTGGATAAGACTCATAAACTGGCGCTTGACGTTCTCGCTATGCGTACGACGCGTATCGTCGGTGCTCGTGCGCTGAAGGTCCTTGATTCGCACTTTAAGGTGATTTGCCAGTGCGCGCGCGTCATCGCTCTGAGTATCAATTTGCCTCGAAATGTGGTCAATCTGATCGGCATCGGTCGAGTTCAGTTGCTGGCGATGTAGCGCGTCGATACGCTCGATTTTGTCATCATAATCCATCAAATCGCGCTTTATCGATTCAATTTCGCCAAAAAAGTCATTCAGACCTCCTTTCCCCAGGTTATCCATCTCATATTGCGTGTAGTCCATGATGACAAGACAACAAGTGATTTCTTAGTAACAACATATCAAGGGGGCATGACATTGAGGGTGGTGGGGGTGGTGAGGGTGCCCCGTTATCACATAGCGGCAAGTAAATCGAGTACATCGTCTACAGAAGGACGCTTTTTTGGATCAACATCAAGACATTTCTTCACCAGCTCCTTGAGTCTCGCTGAATACTCGGGCTGATCGGGGTAGGTATAGGAACAGTTTTGGATTGCGAGGCTTAGAGTGGCCCCCGCGTCACGTTCTTGCTTCTCAAACGGCGATATAAGATACATCAAAGCATAGATAGTGCATCCATAACTCCACATATCCACCTTTTCGCTGATATGTGTGCCCACTCTGACGTTCAGCAGCTCGGGTGCACGATAAGGGAGGGTACAATGCTCAGCAGCCATGTCCTGAATCTCCAAAGCTTGCTGATTTGATTGAATATTGGCTAAAGCAGGTGCACAGCTTCCCAGGTCCATTAAAACGGCTCTGCCATTGTCGTCAATCATCACATTTGCCGGCTTGACGTCACGGTGGGCCCATGCCACGACTTCACCCAGAGAAATCGCTTCGCCCTCGTGCTGGTTCTCTTGTAGAAGAGCATCATCCTCTCGTGAAAACTCTGTTTCGACCGAAGGCCCCGCGGCGCGATGGCGATGCATCACCCTGAGTGCTTTAGCGAGGGCCAATGCCCAGGATTTGACCTCATCCTCGGGAACATGGGTGTTTTCGATGGCGCATTTGTTAATCTTGTCTTGAAGAGTGCCTCTGCGGTAGTAAGGTAGCAGTATGTACACGATTTTACCCCCGTCTGGCTCCTGTCGCACAACACTATCGACCTGTGAAATAACCAGCGGCGAATCAAACGTCTTGGTGGCCTCCACCTCGCGCATGGCGTTGGACACGCTTTCGGCTCCAAACGGGCACCTAATCTTTTTTAAAGCATAGTATTCACCCTCTGAGTCTTGAACCAGATATACGTAGGAGAAACCACCCTCTCCCAAGAGCTTCTCGATGCGCAACCTTCTGCCATTGATGATGAGATTTTGTGAGCGCAAGCACGGAAAGCAATCGCAAATACTCTTGAGCATGTCCATCATCGAAGTTGAGTTGTGAGGTGTGGTCAGCACCTCCCACTTGGTCTTAGGATTCAAGCTAGAATCCGAGCTAGAATCCGAGCCAGAATCGGAGCTAGAATCGGAGCTAGGATCCGCTTTGATTTAGATTATATTTTATAACTTACGCCCACTTGCCAACAACGCTCATTAAACCTCCCCCTAGCAGGATACTACATATTTGCCAGTTTTGGTCTTTGAGGCTGCGCTTGGAGTGGTCAACAAACACAAACTCTCGGGCAAGAAGCTCCACAAACCCGGTATAAATCATGATTCCGCATGAAAATGCATCGCAAATGCCCTGAACGGTCATTTGAGAGAACCCATTGTTGCGATAAGAGTTTCGGGCAAGGATCCCGAATGCAACCGAGACGGGAGTTGTAATTGAATATGCAAAAGAGAGGATAAAGGGCCACCACCTCCTGCCCTTGGGGAAAGGAATCATCGACATTCTTGCTCCAATCCCGAGACCCTCGAAAGCTTGGTGGAAAATGATCACAATAAACAAAGTGATCCACTCGGTGGAGGAGCCTAGCGACAGGCCAATAAACACGCTGTGTACTACAACGCCAACCTCAAGGATAAGAAACCGAGAGAACTCAGCTCCAAACTCGAAATCCGATAATACTTTGTCGCCTGATGGCGTCGTCTTGTCTGGTGTCGTCGTGTCTGGTGTCTCCTTGTCTCGAAAAAGTTCCTCGCCATGAGAATGGGTATGACCAGGCCCGTACCATTTTTCATTGAAAAACTGACAGTACACATCAACAATGAACGTCACAATGGCCCCAATTAGCATGAATGTCACGCACCACCGGTAACCAGCCCAAGGATGCGAGGCCCCTACACAAGAGTTACGGCTCATTGACACCATCGCAGGGTCGATCAGGTGAATGATTGCTGTAGCAATAATTACACCGGTGCCAAAGTTCTTGGCTGTGACGTAGATCACCTCTGGGATCCTGAACCATCGTGATTTCCGAGCGAGAACCGGTATAAGAGTAGCCAACAGGCTTGTGATGAAGATAATAAATATGGCGGCAATACGGCCCCGAAGACCGTTAAAAGTCCTTGCGCTGTCTGATAGAATCACCTCCTGCAAGACGCATAGCTTCCAGGCCCGCGGGACCTGGGGATCATTGAGCACTATCTCCTCTGGATTCCATAATGGATTCCATTGAGACGACATTTATGAATGAAACTATGGTCACAATTCTACGACAAACCGCTGTCAACATTGCAACATTGCAAAAAATTCATTTCTCGGCGGGACTGTTGCGTCACGTGACCCCGATTTCACCCGAGCGGTAAAAGTCTGGGAGCGGGTCGCTCGTTTGTCGCTCGTTTGTGGGCCCGAGTATCGTAGCTACCTCAATATATATATGTATACCCTATCTAGTCGGTTTTCTGAGGATACTTGATGTACAAGCACCCGATATCAAGATACGAGGTGATCTCGTAAATGATTTCGGCGACAAAAGAGCCATAAATACCGATAGTGATACCGAGACTGACCCATATCAAAGCAATATCGGTTGTGTAGACATCCCAGCCGAAAACGTAGGCTACAGCATGACCCAGGATGTTAAACGTGGGTACAAACTGAAGGGGATTGACAACGGGGAGCTTCTCATTGTTGGTGACATGGGCAGTGATGATTCTGCCGACGGTCATGGCAACAGCAAGACCAATCACAAGAATAACGGGAATAATGTGGGACTCGAGCAGAAAAGGCGCAAAGTTCAACCAACCAACTACACTGATCCAGAACCCTACAAAGGGCAACATTTCAGGCACGACGCTCCACACGCTACCGGAAACAGTCTTCATAACATTACCAAATGCAGCAGAAACATTAAACACCAGGCTCAGCATGGAGAATGGGATCCATACATCGTAGAAGCTGAGCCCAAACAGGACCTCCTGTCTCCAGATACCGGTTCCGGCCACTGCAGAGAGGAAGAAAATACCAATCAGCATCAAAACGCCTTCCACGGGCCCAGAAAAGACCGATAGGTACAAGGTGCCTGTATGGAACTCCTCCCATGTGCTAAGGTAAAAGTTGAGAGTGGCCAAGAACAGGGCACCGAGGACGAGAGCAGGTGTGAGATTCAAAACGGAGCCGACAAGAATGACGCCAAAGCTCGTGTTGATGGCATCAATGGTGTGGTCAAATAATTCGCCAAGCGGGGAGCTTTGGCCAGTGCGTCGGGCCTGTAAACCGTCGCAAGCATCAAAGGTCTGGTAAAGAAACATCTCAATACCAAACGAGGCGTACACCCAGCTGGGCATCTCCTGGTCAAAGTTGGGATTGTAGTGAAGAACAGTCAATACACCAACACCGGTAAAGGCAAGGCCACTCAAGGTAATGAGGTTGGGGGCCACCCATTCAGGGAAAAGAGTCACAAACCACGCGTAGAAAGGTTTCAGTACATATTTCGAAACAAGCGATTTATCGATACTGCTGTACTTGTACTGCTTTAGTCCCTTGAGATCCTTCTCGGCCAGAAACACGCCCATCAGTAAGCAAGGATCGGGTTGAGCCTTCGAGTAAGGTAGTTTGCTAATGTGTACTCCAAGTTTTATTTTTAAGCGAATATAACTACTCAATTATAGCGTAGATCAATTGAAGCTAGCGGGCGATCATCTCCATATCGCTCAACGCCGTCCATTAAAGAATAAGCAAGTGTAGCAACTGCAACACTGACTACGGACATTGAGTAGGCTCTAGTAATATTGTTACCACCATTTCAACTACTTGATAGGTCAGAGTATTCCTCAACGAGCCCAATATGGGGTTCGAGACAAAACCTAGAATGTCCGATTGGGTCTTGCCAATTTTCAGCACATATACTTGATAGACGGTGATTTCTAGGTTTTAGGGTTTTTCTCACTTTGGAGCATGCGTTCATGCGTAAACAGCTGAAACCTTCTTAATCCTTGTGCATTGAAACCGTCATATCTCGCTCCATACCCACCTGCGGAACAATTTAATAACCTATTTCACATTGTGTGCAACCCCACGACCCATTTATGGTAATGAATAAGGAATATGAGCATTATTGAAAACCACGGTTCCACGACAATGCGGGTTTTCAAAAATCGGCCCACCGCACCGATACATACTCTCGGTTTGGCGAACATCTGCGGTCATATCCACGTGATCAGCAAGGCTTCCCGTTTGATCAGCCATATTTAAGCCCGTGAGAGCCCTATTCAGTATTGCGGTCGGAGACGACGCGAGAACGGAGGGTACTGCAGATTCTTTTTTTGTGTCGTTTTCTTTTTTAAATACCTACGATTCTCCGTGTGCGGCTCTGCCTGGTCGCTGGCAGAAGAGGATAGTTTGTGACACGAGTTCACAAACCCGTATACTTTCTTTAGAGTATATAGTAGTCGAAACTATCACTACTAAAATCAATCACGGTCACAACCATCTTTGAAATCATGTTCAGAGATTTAATGATAGTTGTTGATCATCAGTCTATTAGTCAACTTCAAGCTTCATATTGATACTGATTGAAGCTTGTAGCTGATCAGGGCCATCGGTATCACATTGACCAGCTACAGGCTTCAGTATCACATTGACCAGCTACAAGCTTCAGCCACACAACTCATCTAACCCTGCGACACGCTCTGATAGGGAACAGGGATTGCACAAACGCGGTTGGGACCCCCTTAACTAGCTCTAGTTAACATATAGTGTAGTTTGATTTAGGAAACACGCACCTTCACTCTGTCGGCCTCCTATCGAAGCTACTTAACTGACACATGATGATAACCAGTGCCGCTTGAAATAAACTAAAAAATATGATGTCAAATTGAAACATGTGCTCAATAATATGCTCAAAAAGCCACTACAAACCACTTGTACTGTACCATTATGGCGCTATCTGTCCACCCTGTGATGCACGCCACGAGCACGTGGTCGAGCACATTCTCAAAATCGATACTTTCCCGATAAATAAACTATAGATTCAAAGCCGCACCGATTTCCAACTGCACCAAGTTTGTTAATCTTTGCACTGTATAAACCCCCTCGTTATCAGCGCATATAATTTCGCCCAACACAACCCACGTGCTCTCCTCGTGCTTACCTGCTGCTGTGCTGACTGCCCCAAATACTGGAAACGAATGAAATTCGGAGAGCAGTTGAAAGCGTCCTTAATCAAGGACTATTACTACTATTATATCAGTTATGACAAGCTCAAGTACGAGTTGAACAAAGCTCTGAGCTCGAATGGCAACCGCTGGACTGAACAGAGCGAGGAGCGGTTCATGACCCTTTTGGAGAGCGAACTCGACAAGGTGTTTACATTTCAAAAGGTCAAGGCCAACGAGGTCAATCGTCGGATTGCGCAGGCCGAGAAGGACGTTAAAACCGTGATTGATGCGCCATCCTCTGAGGTCGCCGACGAGCAGTTTGAGGAGCTCGAGCAGGAACTGTCGACAATTATTGCAGATGTCCATGATCTTGCCAAGTTCGCGCAGCTCAACTATACCGGGTTCCAGAAGATCATTAAAAAGCACGATAAAACCACTGGCTGGACCCTCAAGCCCATCTTTACCGCTCGCCTCAACTCCAAGCCCTTCTTCAAGGACAATTACGACGTGCTAGTAGTGAAGCTGTCCAAGCTCTATGATCTTGTGCGGACCCGGGGTAATCCTGTCAAGGGTGATTCTTCTGCTGGTGGGTCCCAGCAAAACTTTGTGCGTCAAACCACCAAATACTGGGTACACAAGGACAACATCACTGAGCTCAAGCTCCTGATTTTAAAACATTTGCCAGTGCTCGTTTTCAATGCCAACAAAGAATTCGATGTAGAGGACAGTGCCATTACCTCCATCTACTACGACAACACCCATCTTGACCTGTACCGGGGCCGTTTGGAGAAGACCGAGGGTGCCGAAGCGATCCGTCTCCGTTGGTATGGTGGTATGAAGAGCGATACCATTTTCGTGGAGCGCAAGACCCATCGCGAAGACTGGACAGGAGAAAAATCTGTCAAAGCCCGGTTCCCCCTCAAGGAAAAGCACGTCAATGATTTCCTTGCCGGTAGATACACTGTGGAGCAGGCATTTGCAAAGATGCGTGCCGACAAAAAGAAGCCCATTAAAGAAATCGAGAACCTTGAGGCACTAGCCCACGAGGTTCAGTACCGCGTTGTTTCCAAGAAGCTCCGCCCTGTTGTGCGCTCCTTTTACAACCGTACTGCTTTCCAGCTTCCTGGAGACGCTCGTGTCCGTATTTCGCTTGATACTGAGCTCACTATGGTTCGTGAGGATGATTTTGATAGTCTTGACCGTGCCCACAAAAATTGGCGCCGTATGGATATTGGCGTGGACTGGCCGTTCAGCCAGCTGCCAAGCTCTGATGCTGAACACTTTCCCTATGCTGTCTTGGAGGTCAAACTGCAGACCACCTTGGGCCAGGAGCCCCCAAAGTGGGTGAGCGACTTGGTAGCTTCTCATTTGGTTGAAGCTGTGCCGAAATTCTCCAAGTTTATTCATGGAACTGCCACTTTGCTCCCCGATAAGGTCCAGCTCATTCCTTTCTGGCTCCCCCAAATGGATGTCGATATCCGTAAGCCTGCTCAGCAAAACTATGGTATTGAGGGTCGCGCCGCTAATGAAGAGGATGTGGGCGTTGGATCTAGTAGCGACCGTATTGTCCGCTTCCAGTCTAGCCCCACCGAAGGCACTTCTCTGCTGCCACACGCCCCTAATCCCAACAACCCCAAGGGCTTCTTTGCCGGCATCTCCAAGTACATTAATGATGTGTTTGCATATGACGTGAGAGTGGCAACTGAGCCAGAGGGAACCGTTTATGTCGACCATGTCAAAATCCCCGAAGGCAAAACACTGAGTGTCCCCGTGCGTATTGAACCAAAGGTCTATTTTGCCAACGAGCGCACATTCCTCTCATGGGTAGAGATCGGTATCCTCTTATCTGCAATTGCAGGTGGTCTACTCAATTATGGCAACGCTCTTGCGGTGGAGGCCTCTGTTGGATTCTTCTTTGTTGCCATCTCGACGATTCTTTACGCAATTTACGTCTACGTGTACCGGTTATTTGCAATTCGTCAGAGGCGTGCGATTGACTATAGCGACAGCTACGGCCCGACATTTGTCTGCGTTGCTCTTGCTGCTGCTATGGGTATCAATTTTGTATTCCAGTTTTATGGCGGCGGTAAAGGCTGGGAAGGCGGCAGAAAGCCCCATTAGAGCTGGCAGAAAGCCCCATTAGCTTCTCAATAAATACAAAGGTGCAAGAACCCATCTATATAGCAATAATTGTATAGTTCAGTAATAGGCGCTTGAAGCGGAACCTCAGCACCCATCAGATACGGCCGTTGGTCCAAGGCCACTCTGGTGGATGCGAATACGTCGGGCATATACTCGTGGAGGAGCGCGCCCAACGACTTTGAAGGGTCTGCAAGCTTATAGAGGATTTTCTCGGCGAAATATATCTTGAGGGGCACGCTTTTCATGTTTGGTTTCACAAGAGATTGCATCAGGGCTTTGGTTTCGGCAAAGTCCGCATTGCAAACGGATTTCCAAAAGGCCTTGGTGTCGTCCTTGGACATGTGCATTATGGAATTCGCATTCCCGTCCCGTATATAACACGATTCCTTTACTTGCTGCAGCCAAAAACTTTGAATGTCACTGGCAGCTAGCGCGCTCGCCCCGACCCTGAGACTAAGCTTCCAGGGTAATTCAGGCCTGTAAAAATCATTCAGGACGCCGGTTGGCCAGTGCCAGGGCAGTTTCGTCTCCTCACTGGCCAATATGAGTGGCTCGGTCTGGTGGGGCATCAGAGACCCCAGGTACTCGAGGATGTGTGGAAGCTGACAAGCTAAATAACCGTTTTTATAAGCTTTGACCAGATAATTCGTCGCTTGCGGAACAATTGGCGGCTCTACAGTCACAATCACTGGGATCCAACCATCCATCCTATATACCGCTGACAACAAATGAGTCTGGGCGACCAGTATTTGGACATCCAGCACAAGATCCTGGAGCCCTGGACGTACCCAAAGCATATCGGCTCGTATATAATCAAGCGCCCGATTGCGGATGGTGGGTTTTCCAAAGTATTTCTTGCCGAACACCAGGTTTCGGGCCTAGAGGTGGTGCTCAAGTGCACGCCCAAAACACAGCCCAATCTCGTGTCTGAAATCATGAACCTGAGGATGTTTGACCACCCTCATATCATTCGACTCTACGAATTGATTATCGCCAGCGACGCGGTGTGGTTGGTGCTCGAGTACTGCAAGGGCGAGGAGCTATTTTCATACCTTCAGCGGGGTCCGTGCGAGTCTTTACCAGCTCTTCAGGACCTGTTTACCCAATTATGTGGCGCAGTTACCTATATCCACCTGAGGCATCACTGCGCCCACCGCGATATCAAGCTGGAGAATATCCTCCTCAATTCGGATGGGATCCTAAAGCTCGCCGATTTTGGCTTCACCCGCAACTATTCTTCAAAGGCGATCCTCGATACCATTTGCGGAACCACGCCGTACATGGCACCTGAGCTGCTGAATGGCGAAAAGTACACGCCAGAAGCCACCGACGTGTGGTCGCTAGGAATCATTCTTTACGCGCTAGTTTACGCTCAGCTACCGTTTGATGAAGACAACGAGGTCTCAACTAAACAACGCATTCTCAAGGGTGTCCCTCTTTTCAGAGATTTCCCCATCACTCAAGACGCTCCAGAGATTGTTTCCCTTATACAGCAAATGCTTTCAAAGGACCCTCGCGCGCGGCCCCTCGCCATGGAAGTTCTCGCCAATCCTGTTTGGGGAGCCTATGGCCAACGTCAGATTGAACTGCTTAACGCGCCTCCTGCCACTAGTTTCTCCACAAAAGAAGAAAAAAGAGTTCTCAAGGGCCTCCAAATTTTGGATATCGATATCGCAGCGGTAACAAAATCTGTAACAACTCATGCCTGTGATCCGCTCCACGGATTATGGTACACAATGGTTGAAAAGCAGTTGATCAAGCAGAGGCTCAAGGATGCCGGCGCAGCGGGCCTGAACCGGCGGAAAAGTGACGCTCCCTCTTTGCGCTCTGTCCGGCGGGTCGCTCGTAATATCGTCACTAGAAGCTCGGTCTCGCCAACCATCAAGCGTCCATCCCAATTTTCTACACTCAGCTATGATGCCACCCCACCGCGTCTCGATTTCACTACTGGCGGCGGTAGCGGCACAAGCAGACCACAATCGTTTGCAGCCACATCAATCTCCACTGCCAATAAACCGGGGCTCCGTCAGCGCATCAAGCATTTATTCACCAAGGAGCGGTACCAACCTTTTTTCTATCCTAATTCACCATTTGCATCTACGACGTCCATTGGCCCATCGATTGTTCCTGCTACCTCACCAAGCAGCAGGACTTTTATGGGAGCCACCACGACCTCTGATCTTGCTGATTCCTCAATGCCTGCTATTGCTGAAGAGCAGCAACTGCCCTTTAACCGAAGCCGTACTGTATCCCAAGTCTCGGAGCTTTCGTCGCTTTCTGACCTTTCTCGCGAGTCTTCCACATTCAACGTGAGCACTCTTTTGAGATATCACCGTCGCGCGTCTTCCGGCCCTGAAGACTTGGAGGAGACTACTACTACAGCAACCTATACCGCCAAATATTCTAGCAGCACCCGCAAAGTCGACTCTCCCATGAAAAAAACAGAGCGGCAGGGACAGCAGCGGTCCCGACTTCAGGCACAGATTGAAGAGCATGAGGAATGAGGAAACCTTAATTATTTATTTTTTTTATTTAAAGATTAGCAATGACAATACCGGGATTGCCAGGAACAGCATCTTGAACAGCCTTGGAGGTGGGTACCTCGACCTTTTCACCAGAAACGATGCTCTTTGCCTCACCATCACGGATCACAATAATGTCGAGCTCGGTGATATTTGTGCCCATGGCCGACTTTTTGAAAACGGTATCGCTCTTTTTAGCAACCTCGACCTCATCATAGCTGAGCTTACGGTTGAGAACGCTCTCGGGGTTACCGCTAGTGGTGATTTGAGTGCGCAACAAGGAAACAAACTGCATACCACGCTTGGGGTCACCGAGTTTGGCGACCTTTTGCTTGAATGCACCAGTGTTGTCCTTAAAGTCAAGGGACTCAAGAGCATCACGCACAAGGTCAATGTAGCTGTTCTGCCACTCGGGGAACTCGGTAGCGATATAGATACTCAGCTTGGAAGCAGCCTTGGGATCGAAAGCGGGACCCTTGGCCTTCTTGTTCTTTTTCATAAGGGCACCCTCAGCCTCACGAATAGCGCGGCTGGTATCGCGGACGTAATTGACGGCATCAAGAACCGTCTCATCAATGGGACCGGGGGTGGGGAATAAAGCATCTTGGGCAGTGGTCTTGTTGCCCAAGATCTCACGCCAAACAAATTCAGCAAAGTGGGGGGCAATAGGCTGGAGCAAGAGGGCCTGGAGCTTAATGTACTTCAAAACAAGGTCCTTGTGCATCTTGACATCGATAACATTGGAGATGTCACGGTAGTAATCACGAGCAATCTGAAGGTCAAACAAACCGGTCTTCAAGGCACCCTTGTAATCAGCAGCCTCGTAGTGTTGTTGAGTCTGCTTGATAAGAAGGTTCATCTCGCTGTCAAAAGCAGTGTCAAAGAAGTTGAACTCGCCGCCACGGAGCTCCTCCTCCTGGTGGGTAACTGTGTGTTCCATCCATTCCTTGAGAGTGTGGAGACGGAGAATGGCTGCGTTGGCATTGGACTCGTCAAAATTGGCGTCTTCAAAAGTGTCACCCGCGTCGGCAAGAGCGATACGTGAGGCATCGGTACCGAACTTTTGGCACATTTCGCGCAAAGTCATAAAATTACCGGTACTCTTGGACATCTTCTCGTTATTGAGCATGAGGTGACCATTGGCACGAACACCACGGGGCCAATACTCCTCATCAAAAATTGCAGTGTGACAGTAGAGGAAGAAGGTCAAGTGATTGGGGATCAAATCCTTACCGGAAACACGAACATCCAGAGGATAAAAGAAGCGGAACTCGTCGCGCATCTTGTTGAGCTTCTCGGCAGGGATATTGCTGGGGACTTTATCGGAGCGGCGGAATACATAGTCCCAGACCTCATCAGTCATTTCATCGTGAGGGATTTTCAACGAGCCCTGCTCCTTGCCATAAAAGTCAGAGTGGAGCAAGTGAGCGATTGTATAGTAGGCCATGTAGATAGTAGAATCACTCAAACTCTCAACAAGGTACTGAGGGTCCCAAGGAATCTTGGTACCCAAACCATAGGTACGAGACAAAGCCCAGTTTCCAAGCCAATCGAGGACCTTGCTGAAACCGTTGCGGGTCTCGGGGCCAAAAGTATTGAGGCGCTCGAGACACTTTTCAGTGACCTGCTTCCATGCAGCATCGCTGTAGTTGTTAAACCACTGATCTTGGAGAGAAACGACGCAAACATCACCAGAACGAGACATGACCTGTCCCTCGGGCTCAGAGTACACAAACGCCTGGCCGTCCTTAATTAGGTCTTCACGGACAAGAGGCTTGGCTTCCTCGACCTTCTCACCCTTGTACTTACCAACGAGCATCACACCCTGGTAGAACCCTTCCTTATAGGCGAGCTCCTTGGCCTCAGCAAGCTTGAGAGAGTCTTTGGGGGACTGAATCTTGAGCTTCTCGACCAAAGTCTTGGCGGTCAAATTGCCATAAGAGGGGGTCTCAATAACAGCAGGAACATCAGAGACGACCCACGAGGGATCGATACCATAGTACTCGGCCTTTTTTTGAAGGTCAAGAGTAGTAATGTAGTCGTCAGGAGAGTCGCTGGGGACACAGGTAACTACGCCAGTACCCTTGTTGGGCAAGATGGTGTCCATGGGCAAAACACGGAGCTCTTTGAATTGCGCAAGGGGAGCAGAAATCTTGGCACCGATAAGCTCTTTACCGTTGATGTCGACAACACTCTTGAAATAACCGCGCTTGGGGGTCAAGTTTTGGTAGGCCATGTTGCGGAAAGCGCGTTCAGTAGTGATAAAGTACTCACCATTACCTGCGTCAAACACACCATAATCAATTTTAGGAGAAACAAAGCAGCAGGTCTGGCCATACATGGTCTCGGGTCTGAGGGTAGCGGCAACCATGTAGATGTTTTTATTGGCGAGATCACCAAGGGTCTTTTTAGCAGCCTCAGGGAACTCGGTTACCTTGATCTTAATACCAACGTACTCCTGAGGGTTGACGCCTTCACCACTCTGACGATCGTGGTCCATACACGGCTGATCATCCTTGGGAGAGAAGATGGTGAACCGTTTGCCGAATTTGATCTTATCGAGACCCTTGAGGGTGTTCATCTGCCAGCGAACAAACGAGTCGTAGTAAGGGTTAGCATCAGTGGTAACCATTGAACGACGCCAGTCAATACGGCCACCAAACAAGTTGCAGTCCTCTTGGCACTTGGGAGGGAAATAAGTGATCCAGTACTGAGGGTCAGCGAATTTGTGAACCTCCTCGCGAGGGATCCCCAGCTGCAGCATAATCTGGTACTGATACTTGGCGTTGCCTGCCTTTGCAACGGCTTTTGATTTTTGGGCCTTGAACTTGGTGGGGTCTTTCTCGATTGCTTCCTTTTCGGCGACCTCGGCCTCCTGGCCGTCCTGGTTCTGGTCAAAGTTCTTGCCAAATTGCTCAATTTCACGAGTCAACTTATCAGCAGAGGCCATAATGGGCATACCGGTGCAGTGGAACCCGAGGGGGAAGAGAGCCTTCTTGCCCAACATGCGCTCGTAACCGACGGCAAACTCGGCCTTGGAAAGAGTAAAGCAGTGGCCCGCGTGCAAAACACCATTCATGTAGGGGTACGCCATTGTAGCCATAAACTTGGGGTACTTTTTGTGGAGGTCGGCCTCGCTCAGGTCTTGCAGGTGCTCGGGCGCATCAATCTCGAAAATTTTTTCCTCGGCCCAAATCTTTTGGTACTTTTGCTCAATGTCAATGAGAACATCACGACGAGTCGTGTTCTCCATGACCAGTGTTTTCGACTCGGACATTTGAAAAGTGACTGACTAAACTCAAAGAACTTTTATCGAGAGTGTGAGGGGGTGGTAAACAGGGGGGTAATGCGTGAAGGTAGTATCCGGGGTCTGCTGGATAATTTGTATTCAGAGAGGTGGATATATTTAAGTCTTTTGCTTGGTTAGATTGTTGATCAGTAGCTCTGGATCAGTAGCTCTGGATCACTCTGGATCAAACCGTGTACTCAAAGGCTGCATACGGTCGCACAATGGTACGACAAGACCTTAAGAATTTCCTTTAGTTTTACCCGTTGATATTGATTACCCTTTTCTTTTCTATCTATACACTTCACATAACCATCCCCATCTGCTTACATGCTATTGGCGAGGTTTCGTCCAATCTGTCGCCAGGTGCGCCCTTTTCCATGCTCTCTGAGGTTCCATAGCACCAAAGTAAACAAGGATGAAATAAAAGACCATATATCAAAGACTCTAGAAAAAGAGATGTCCAGCACAGTGGTCAAGAAAGTTGATATCGAGGCGAAACCCGAAAACCTTGGCCAGCCCGACACCCTTCCCATGCGGTTTGTGAAGGCTTTGCCCAACAGCTGGAAGCCGTATGCCATGCTCTCGCGCTTGGACAAGCCAATTGGTACCTGGCTCCTCTATAGTCCCTGCACCTGGTCAATAACTATGGCCGCGTATGTCACTGCCGCACCGTTCAGCCAGTACACCTATATGCTGGCTGTTTTTGGTATAGGTGCGATCGTTACCCGTGGTGCTGGCTGCACAATTAATGATATGTGGGACCGGAATCTCGATTCCCAGGTGGCTCGCACCATGTTGCGTCCCTTGGCCTCGGGCGCCGTCACCATGCCTCAGGCTTGGACTTGGTTAGCCGCACAATGCACAGTAGGCTTGGGTATCTTGCTTTCTCTGCCGACATCATGTTGGGTACTCGGTGCTGTATCTATGATACCAGTTTTTGCGTACCCTGCATTCAAGCGGTTCACCTATTACCCTCAAGCCGTTCTTAGTTTTTGTTTCACATGGGGTGCATTGTTGGGGTTCCCGGCAATGGGTGTTGTAGACGTTCCCACCCAGGCAGCTCTCTGGGGATCAGCTTTTGCTTGGTGCATGATCTACGATACCATCTATGCCCACCAGGACAAGCTTTATGACATCAATGCCGGTATTAAGAGCACTGCTCTCGCCTGGGGTGACCGCACTAAGCCTATTCTTTTTAAATTTGAAGCAGCTCAGATCGGCCTTGCTGCCGCCAGCGGTCTTTTTATCGGTATGGGCCCTGGCTTTTTTGCTGGAGTGGGTGTGGCTGCGTACCGCATCTGGAATATGATCAAAAAAGTTAACTTGGATGATCCAACAAACTGCTGGTACTGGTTCCTCAACAACATCCGCACCGGCCACTTTATTTGGGCAGGTGCCTTGATCGACTACATTGCTCGTTTATGTGGGATGTATTGATAGAGATAAATAATCTAATTAGGTCTACGAAGACTGCGAACACGACCGAGAAGACCTCCCTTTTGTTCACTATCTGGCGATTGATTGTAACGACGACTGAGCGAACGGGTAGGGCGACCCTCAAGGCGAGCTTCCTGTATGGCATCTTTTGAAGCGGGGGTTCCGTCCATAAACGTGGTAGCTCCGAGCCCCATAGTAGTACTGCCATGAACAGTAGAGCTTGGGGTCTCTTCTTCAGACTGCTCCTCGTATTTGCCAAAGACAGTAGCTTCCTGACGCGACCTCTCTTCGCTCACGTCACTGGGAACAAGACTGAAATTGGGACCTTGGATATTAAATGCAGCCACGGGAGGGCGAGGGTTAGTCTTTTTGTTGCGGTGAGGGTTGCAAGCGTCAAAGGGGCCATCGTGGTGAAAGGCGCCCGGGCCAAAGAGCCCAGTCACGTCCATTTTATCGATTGTGTCGAGTGGGCGGCCCTTCTTGTCGAGCTTGACCACGCTCTCAGACTTTGAACGCGAGCGAACCGTGTTTCCGCTGCCGCTGTGTGAGCCTTCCTGTGCGGCTTTCGCCTCTCTCCGGCGACGTCTTCTCTCTTTATCCCGTTGCTGTTCTTCGGGGGTGCGATTTTGACGACGCTCCAGTTCCCTACGACGCTCACGGTAGTACTTTTCGCGCTCAATTAGGCGACGATGCTCCCGGTCGAGACGTTCGCGGTCTTGTTCTGGTGGGGACGACGAGCGGCCACCGCCAGAGCCCGAATAAGATCCTTTGCGACCGCTAGGCCCCGAATGGGAACCACTACGGGCCTTTTCATCTGGGTACGAGCGGTCATGGCTTCTGCGAGCGTGGCTGTTGCTGGCTCGGTCTGAGCCTCGGCGCTCTTGTGAGGGGCGGGAGGACGCCCTGGGTTTCTCTTCCACTTTTTTAGGCGCTGTGACCACCTCATTGTAAGCGGGAGGCTCCTCAAGAAGATCTTCATCTTCGCAATCATCGAGATCAAACTCTGGCTCAAGAACTTCTCCAAAGGGGTTGACCGAAGCGGTTCTGGACAGGCTGGGAGCAGAGCTGTTGCCAAAGTTGGTCATGCCTGAGACCGGCTCAAACGGACTCTCACTACGCGCGATGATGCTCTGCCTGAACGGGTTTGTGTGCTGTGCTTCCAGGGGTCGCCGGCTCATCTGGTGTGTGGTGTAACTCGCAGGGGGGATGCAGATGGGGCTTAAGTAACGGGCCCAGCTTGGTGGATGCAGGTGCGACCCAGGGGCGCCTACAAGATTGTGGATCTATATACATATTCATCTATATACATATACATCTACATCCAATCAACTCCCTAGCTCATTTGCACCCGTTGCAAAATCGCGTCCCAAATCGGGTCCCAAATCGGGTCCCGGCCTCATAGACCCTACCGCCCTGATACGCTTTAATTACCTTTGCAGCTGGAGCTTTTTTCTGGGGTGTCTTCTGGGGTGTCATTAGGTACATGTAGCAAGTTCTATCCGGCTAAAATATGGCATTTACCAAAGTAGCCTTAATGATATTGCGTTTACCTCTAACATATGTACCTTGGCCTTGACTTACCGCCACCCCTAAAGCAAGCCACCCCCCTCTAGATCCAACGCGTTACCCATCATTACATCACATGCATGGCAAAGAAAACGCGCGCGATGATGCGCGACAAGGAGTTCTCGAGGAGCAGCAGCGTATTGAGAAACTCGAGAGCGAAAATTATGAATTAAAGCTCAAAATTCGCATGTTTGAGCGCGTGCATTCTGCAGGCGCGAGCGGCCCTTCCCAACTTGAAACCAATAGTAAAGAACTTGAAATTGAAAACGCTCAGCTCGTGGATCGGAATGCAGAGCTCGAGAACGAAGTAAAATCTCTCAAGAAGCGGCTTTCGTCTCTTCCCGAACAAATTTCCGCCAGGTATCAAAGGGAGGTGGATGATTTTTTTGAGCGGGTCCGCGATAAGCTGGCAACCACACGCAAGCTGGAACTAAAAGTTGCCAAGCTCAATGGTGAGCTCCGTTATATGCCGCCACCGCCACTGAGAACTGGTTCTCATGGTAGTGTAGGCTCGCCCGCCTCGCCCGCCTCGCCCGCCGTTGTTGACCAGCTAAACAACGATCTTGCGGCTCTAAGGATAGCCAAGGGGCAGGTGGAGGCCCAGTTGACAGATCTTCAATCTCAATACGATCAAGTGGTGCAAAAGTCCAAAGGGCTGGAGCAGGAGCTTGAAGCGGAGCGCAACGCCAAGCCCCAGGTAGCCCAGCGGGATCCGTATGTTGAAGCTGAGCTGCAAAGGCTTCGAATTTCACGCGAGGATGTTGCATTCGAGAACTCACATCTGAAGGAGAGAATCTCACACATGGAACGGACAGTGCAGGATCTCGAGCAGCAGCTGAGAAGTGCTACCAAGCGGGCTGCCGAGGCACCGAGCCTACAGGAAACAGAAGAAAAGAATCGCTCACTGATTCGTCGACTCGAGGTCCAGTTGGCAAATGCCAAATCTGAGATTGAATCGAGCATTACCCCCCATGAGCTCGCAGTTGCCAAAGAGGATCTCTCAAGAGCGCGAATAGAATTGGCAGAGCTCCAAAGCGAGAAAAAAGGTCTCGCAGATAAGCTTAGGGCAGCAAAGATACAACTCGAGGTTATAGAAAACAGGAACGATGAGTTGAAGAAGCGGGAAGCCCACCATAAAACCAATGATCTGAGAATTTTGGGGCAGAAATCGCAGCTGGAAAAAGAGCTTGAGAAGATGCGTATAGCCAGGATCGGCCTCGAGGAAAAAACCCAAACACTGGAGACAACGTTGGTGCGCGAGGCAAGAGCCCGGGAATCCGCTGAGCACCGCAACACAGAGCTCGAGCGCGCGCTTGCCCGCCCTACTGAGCCCGCGCGGGCTTTGGAAAATTCAAGAAATCATCTCAGCCAGCTTCAAAACGATGCACGTGAGAATTCTCGTACGCGACGTCTTAACCTTGAGAACCTCCGTAGTTCAGAGGTGCGATCATCTGGTTCATACCATCTCAACCAGCAAGAAGAGGACGCACTCAAAGCGAGGCTTGGAATCAGCTCCTAGTGTCTGAGTATTTATTGCTATATATTTATTAATTTTGTCATGTGGGTATAAGCTCTGCCCCATAAAAATGCCAATACCAGGATGGGTGAGTAGATCGAGCTCAAACAGTCGGGAGCCGGCTGAGATCGAGCTCTCGTCGTCGGGGAACCGGCTTAGGATCGAGTTCTAACAAGACCACTCGTCCGGGGAACAGGCTGAGATTGAGTTCTCGTCGTCGGGGGCCGGCTGAGATCGAGCTCTCGTCGCCGGGGAACAGGCTGAGATCGAGCTCTAGGAGACTCCCAGACCCGAGTTGAGTCCAAACGTCTCGAGGGCACCAGTCTGGGCATATATTGATGATCTGTATATTTATGAAATAGCGGGAATAATAATAGAAATTTGATTCATGAGGGACGTCGCGTGGATCTACTCGACCTCCATTTGGTCGGGCCTACGACGGATCCGCATTACGGAGGTATACGTGTCCTGAGGACTTTCCTGCAGCTCTTCACTTGATTCTGAAAGTAAATTAATCTCACGCGTGGTGTTTGGTGGCTGTGAGTGTTCGATATGTGGTAAAGCTTCCAGGTATTCACCTGACTGCTTATAGAGGCCTTGGAGCACATTCAGGTCTCCAACAATAGTTTCTGCGTGCTTGATGGGTATCGTTTTGTAGCTAGTGTGCATTTGCACTGCTTTTCTACGCAGATAACACTGTATAGCGGCCTGGGCGATTGGCTCTATATCATCCGGGAACTCAAGCTCAGAGGGTGGCAAGGAGCCATTGGCCATAGAATCTATAAGAGCAACCACTCCCTCGAATCGCGGGGTATTTTTACATTCTGCCACGAGGTTTACTGCATCGAGATACAACTGATGGTACGAGAGAGCCAAACTGTAGCGTGCGTAAAAATCTGTCGTTTGTTCCGTATGCCCCGCTGCCAGTTTCAAGCAGTAATCCAGTTCCTGTCGTCTGTACTGCTCTAAATCGTACCACTTTGAGGACATCTAGGGTGCTGCTGACAAGGCTGCTTTGGTGCGGGACTCGTAGCTTGATGGATTATTATCAGACGCTTGGCATTGTCAAGGGGGCCGATGAGAAAACAATACGGAAAGCCTACAGAAAGCAGGCTCTCAAGTTTCACCCTGACAAAAACCCGGATCCCAGGGCTGCAGACCAGTTCAGGCTAATCAGTGAGGCTCTCAATGCCCTGCTTTTGCAGGCTGCAGGTACCGACGACTCCACCAGTAGAGCTGAGTCGCAATGGGCCCAAGAGCTCCAGAAAGCAGAAAAGTTCCGGGAGAAACTGTTCAAGAGCACCAAACCCGAGACCAATACCCAGGGGATTTCCCACAAACGGCTCAGGGAGCTGAGCTTGATAAATACAAAGCTTAGGCGGCGCAGAATGGAACGGCCCAAAGTCAGTTGTCGGACCCTTAAAGACGGCCGAGTCTTTGACACTGTTGAGGAGGCTCGTGCGTACGTAGATTCACACCCAGAGGCTGAGCTTGTGGATTCGTGGTTTGAAAACGAGTACTCGAGGCGCTACGAGTACGAAACTTTACGGCGGGTAGGGATATCTAAATAATTTATTTTTTCTGCTTGAGAGTATTACCTCCACTGGACCATTGGTCCGGAATAGGCGCATCTTGTAGAGGTACGATGGGGTACCCGAAAAACAGCTGACCCTGGGGCATATCTAGTGGCGGGGCGTCTATATTTTGGTAAATGTCTGTTGATATTTTTGGGACCTCTACCAGCTTTCCATTGAGTCGTACGCCCTGCTGAGGTGCCGTCGCTTGAGCCTCAAAGTTGATGGCAGCAGCCATGCCTCCATCTGTGGGTACTTGAGAAGGTGCTGTGGGCCCTTTGGCGACGGAAGGCTCAACATAACCCACTGGTGGTGCGAAATCTACCTCGAGATCAGTCTCGACGACGCATACGGCTTCTCGATCCGTCTCGGGTTTAACCTCGAGCACCTTGATGCCGTATTTGCGGTCGTTGTAGGCGATATCAAATACATCGTTCATTGTGAGCGCCGAAAAGTTGCGCAGTGAGCGTTCGAGCACTGCTTTGGGGTCCGAGATGTCCAAGAAATCGACACTCTGCGGCTGGATCTTGATAAACGAGCCCAGCTCCAGCGACACATTGGTGATCTGTACGAGCCCGCCCGCTTTAGTTCCGAGCGTACTAAACACCCAATCGGGGACGTACGCCCTGCCCTCCTCTGCAGTAAATTCAAGGACTCCGCAGTGAGTGCGCTTTTGTGTTTCGTTGGACTTGAGCTCAAACAACATGGGGTACGACACGTGCATCATGGTTAACTTTTGCAGCGCGCTCTGGGGCAATATAATTTTCCCTCCCCATTGAACTTCATTGTCTTGTGATTTGACCGAGGTTAATGAGTGCACACGAAAGTATTGCTGGAAACTCTGGCTCCGAAACATAAAGGTTGAGGTGAGGTGCTATGGGTGTTATGGGGTCCTAGAGGGTCCTAGAGGAGGTCCTAGAGGAGGTCCTTAAAACGGGCTACCTGATAGCCGTCCACATTCATCACATTTAACATTTTAGGATAATCACACCAAATATGAGTTTTAAGTACGCATCCCCAACGGGCATTAGCCGAATTATCAAAGTGGGGCTCTCGGCTCTGAATTGTGGGGTCGACATTGTCCAACGTAATTAAACACCTGGACGCCATTTCAACCAAACTCATCAAAAGAATGCTATCATAAACACCCAAAATAGCCAAATTTCCCTCTCACAAACCCAAACGCACGTATATTACGCCCACCATACATGCATAGTCATGCATACACAGCTACTATAAGTATCCCGTCTCATGTCGCTACCAAGTAAATGGTTGCATTAGACCCCAAATCTGCTCAAGAGCTGACCTACGAAGTTCGCGGTAAAATTGCTGTTATTACCATCAACAGGCCGCGCGACTTTGGTGCCATGAATTTCACTCACTACCGCGTTCTCGAGGAGCTCGTCTTCAAGGCCGCCCAAGAGCCCGGCACCATTGTAACTCTTATCCAGGGTACCGGCAAGTTCTTTAGCGCTGGTGCAGATGTGAGAGGCGGATCGAGCATGCCCAATCGCAAGGATAACAACAGCGGCACCATCGACATGGACGTTCGCCAGGAAATGTATGGTCCGTTTGCTGGCCGCAATTCACAGCTTGCCGAGACATTTTGGACTCATCCCAAGCTCCTAATTTGCGCGCTCAACGGACCCGTAATCGGCTTGAGCGCCGCGGTTGTCGCTTGTTGCGACATCATTGTGGGCCGCGAGAGCAGTTATTTGCTCGTCCCCTTTGCCAACCTCAGCCTTGTAACCGAGGGTGGTGCCGGCTTTACTTTGCCACACAGACTTGGCTGGTCTCTCGCAAACCAGGCCCTTTTGGCTTCGCAGCCAATCGGTTCCAAAGACCTTTTGAGGGTCGGATTCCTCAACTGGGTCGTCCCTGACTCTGTGCCCACCGATGAGTTCAATGCTCAGATCTTCAAATGGGCTGATGATAAGGTTGAAGAGCTCGATGGAGAATCAATCTTGAGAATCAAACAACTTATTCACTTGCCCTACAACAATGAGTTTAGCCATATTGTTCACAAGGAGGTCATTGGGGGCGTGGACCGGTTCGCCCACGGTCTTCCTCAGGCCAAATTCCAGGCAATGGCCGCCAAGACCCGGCGTCATAAGATTTAAATAGTGTGATAAATATAAATTAAGCGACGTGCACCGACCGCGTGGTGGTCACACAGTCTCTCAACCCTCTGACCGCACATCTCTCCACCCTCTGACCGCGCACTTGGTAAGCACAAATGTCTGGAGAGGAAGACTTGCGTGATATCTTTACTGATCCTGAAAGCGAATCTGACTTTGATCTTGGCGATGACGACGTCTGGGAAGGAAGTGGAACGGGCCGCGTTCCCCGCGATACCTCGAGGGCCGAGAAAATCCCCGAGGATGTTAAGGAATTATTATCGCAAGCTCAGCAGAGTTTTGCTGCGGGCCATCACGACGCTGCAATCGCAGTTTGCGAAGAAGCAATCAAAATCGATGGCACGATCCGTCAAACCTACAACTTGCTGGTGAGTATTTACGAGGATAAAGGAGATGAGAAATCGGCTATCACTGCGAAATTTCTCGCGGCCACACTAAATAAAGGCGATATTCACGATTGGATGGACCTTGTGGAACGTGCGGTGCAGCTAGGCAAGTATGAGGATGCTGCTGTCGCGTTGCAGCAGGTGTCGAATATCAAACCCGACGACTGGGAGCTCAGATGGCGTCGTGCAAAGATCCACGCGGAATTGGGGCAACACAGTAAAGCGCTGAGCGTATACAATCGTCTCCGGCGTAATTATTTCGTGAATATCGACGACACTACAAAAGTACTAATTATCAAGGATATAAGCGCGTCGCTACAAGCCCTAGGCCGTCACCAGGATGCTCTACAAATGTACAAACAAATATACGATGCAAATATTAATGCCAATGACGAAGTGACCGAGGTTATATTTGAGGTCGCTTCGCTTGAAGAGTATGCCACACTCTTGATGAGAAATGGCATGTGGCGGCAAACAATCAACGTTATAAAGACTGGGCATCGATACTTTACTAGTCGTTTAAGCGAAAAGTACTGGGACGATATCGATAACGATGTCGAGTATGATTATGAGCGGCGGAAGGTTATTGACTCTGAAGTCGCCCAAATTTCTCCCGTACCCACCCTCTACTCCCTTCCCATTGAGTTTAGAGCAATGCTACTTGAATGCCGCCTCAAGCTGTATATGGCAACTAATAATCCAAGTCATCTCGATGAAGCATTTGCTCATGCTCCCTACATTGAAGAAGAGATTAAATTTGCAGCGCGGGAAAAGCTGGTTGACCGTCGGCTCGTTAAAGCAGTCTGGACCGCTGCAGACTCGTTTTTCGGCGCCAAAGAGTACTCAACTGCTCGCGGGTTCTACGACGATTTGGGTGGACTCTCCCTCACCCCTGATGAATACACAAAGTCCATCATCCAGATTGCTAAATGCTTCAATTTACTCAAATCCCCAGACAATGCCATCAAGCTCTACAAGATGGCGCTCGGCAAGCAACCAGACAATATCGAAGCCCTTATTGGTTTAGCCGAGTCTTACCAGGAGATTGGTCAAAAGGACAAATCAAAGGATCTAGTTTCCAAGGCCGTTCATCTGAGAGCTAAAGAGCTTGATATAGGTGATGGCCACATCATTGCTCCACAAGAATTCGAGGCCCCCTCTGCCAGTGCTACTGTTGTAGATGAGTCCACTGATCCCGCACTTTTCGCCGTGGACAGCCACTCGAATACCAAAAAGCAAAACGATGCGGCTGCTAGGGCTTTATTTGAACAAAACCAATCTCAATTAGCGACTAATGCATTCATTGAGCTCGATAGATTTACCGAGGGGTTGGAAAAGGGTAATGAGGTAGCTGCCGCAGAATGGATCAGGAACGCTACTATGCTAATTCAGATTTTCAGATCGAATCGGAAATTTTTCCCGAGCGACCGCAATAAGCAATTCATTGCCACTACTTCTGCCCTATCTAACCCCGATATGAACATTGACGAGCGGTTGGCATTGGGGCGAGTGGGAGCTGCAGACGAGGACGGCGGCGAGGAAGACGAGATCTCGTTCAAGTTTAAAGGCAAGACATTCGACACATGGTTTGAAATCTTCATGCGAACAGCTCTAGCAAGGGCGTACTACGACAAGATTGACACCGCGTATATGATTATCCGCACCGGTAAAATGTCAAACATCTTTCATAATAACCCGGACCGGGAGCTAGCAATGGACCTTGTCCAGCTGAGCTGCGCATATCATGTTAAAGATTTCCAAACGGTTTCAGAAGTCATCAGGCACCTGTACTCGAAAAACCAGTTCAATGACGAGATTTTGCTCATGTACAATGCGTTATTACCGAGCAGTCAGGCAGCAGTGGAGATTTTCGGCAGTGCGAATAACCAAAAATACGTCTTGAGAAACATCAAGGCCATGGACGCCGCAGTCAATCAAAAGGAGGTCAAGGGTGCTGCCAAGTTGACCACCGACAGCGTTCATGAATCGCCTCAGCTGCGGCTCCTGTATGCACAGATTATGCTTATGGGACCTTCGTACACCCCTGCCTTGACGTATTTGCTCGCTGCCCTGCACTCACTCCCCAAAGACCCAGTGGTGCTGCTATCTTTAGCGGTGGTGTGCATGCAGCGGTCACTGCAACGGGTAACCCCCAATCGCCACCTTCAGATTCTTCAAGGGTTGAGCTTTATGCAAGACTATTTCGCGGTTCGCGATCGCAACGACGGAGAGCGCCAGGAGCGGAGCTACAACATGGGCCGCTTTTTCCATGCGCTAGGACTGTTCTCGCTGGCCGTGCCGTTTTACGAGCAAGCAATGAAATACAAGGTCGACGTTGAGTTTGATCTCACACGCGAAGCAGCGTACAATCTGCATCTAATTTACGCTATCAGTGGTAATATGCGGCTGGCCCGCAAACTCATTGATGAACATTTAGAGATATAAATAAATTAGCAGGTCCCTAACAGGTCCCTTGACTACAAAGCAGACATGGTAAAGTCATAATCGATTGTGGGGGTGACGCCGGCAATGAACTTGAGGAAAATCACCAGGTACTGGTCTACTCTCAAGCTACTGGGTACCTCCTCCCAGTCATCGGTATCATCAAGAGATACTTTAGTTGACCGAGAGGTCGCCTTATCGAGGAATATCCGCATAACGCCAGCATGGCGGCACGGGTGGATGCTAATTAGTGTCAAGTTATCCAGAAACGGGGCAGGCTCAATGGTGACTGTTTTGTCCTTGTAATCGCCCACAATATCTGAAAACATTGCCTTTGGAGGCAGAGGAACGCCATCGCTGTCGAACCCGCTGAGGTACAGCTTTGGTACTCTGTATGAGGTCGAGTACGTGATGTAGACATTGTATGAGCGCTCGGTAGAGTTGGATGGGCCAGGTGAGTTCTCCAGGGGCGGCTCAAGTCCTGGCTCCTCCAGATCAGCTAGATCATCGTCAAATTCCGCGTCTTGGGCCGCTTCGCTTGTGTGTGCTTGAGAGACGACCCAATCGCCGTCCTCTATCTCTTCGGCATCCATCCGCGAGGCTCTGTGGTGGCATGGCACGTGGCGCGTTACGAGGAATTGCTTATCTTTGGGCAAAAAGTTGCGGGATTTGCCTGCGCTAGCGGTACCCCAGCTCCAGGTAGGGAACTTGTCCACGAGATAGTCTCCCGCTTGAACGAATTCTTCGGGGGTGATCTCTCCAGTGGTTTGGAAATTCGACACATTGGAAACCGGTGTAAGATACTCGCGCAAGCTCGAAAAAGTCGATCGAATCGCGCGGGACATGTGGTGGTGCTTGCGAGTCACCCCGAATCGGGGTTTATGTAGGCTTCTCTAGTCACGTGGTCACTAACCTAGGGAATGGTTTGCGTGAGACTTGGCAGCATTGCGTATATTAAAGGTCTGCTGCTATTTGTGAATGGGTTTACACATTATATCATAGAGTATCGTGGGAAGCTCAGAGTAGTTCCCAAAGATGTATTTTTCTATAGTCACTACCTAATGTTACTCCTTGGTGGAGCTTTTGAGCTTGTTAACAGTAGTCTGAAGCTCCTCAAGTGACTCACGAAGAGTAATTACATCGGTGAGAATCGCCTGTTGGCCAGCCTGGTACTGGTCAAACAAGTAGTAATAAGCAGCTGCACCGGTGACACTGACGCCAAACAAAAAGCCAGTAAAACCACCGCGAATAGCACCAATCTTACGGACAGGTGCAGCAGGAACAACAACAGAAGTGGAGCGCAGTACGCGCGAGGTGTGCATCAGTCTGCTGTGGATCATGTAATCTCTCGCTGTGGTAGGCTCGTACCTTTTGAAAGCAACACATGAAATTATTTGGGGCACAATCTGACTAATTGATAAGAACAATTTAACTTGCATGAATCGAGATTCGGGCGCTGGATTTCTTCTTCCAGAGCCTCGCAAAAGCAAACGGCTCTCTCAAAGTGCGCGGAAGACTTCCAAGCCCTCAAGATCAAAACGGATTCGCTCCGAAATCGACTCTTCCAGCGATTCCAGCCGTTCCGAGTATGAGGAATCGGATTCCACAGACGATACAAGCGAGGAAGTGGTTGAAATACTCGATGATTCGGAAACAGAGAGTGAAAATGAACAGGATAAGCCGTCCAAGAGTACCCGCGCGACCCCTGAAGCGGAGGTTATTGATCTTGTTAATGAAGAGGAGGGGCAGCCAATTAATGCTATCACAGCAAGACCCAAAAAGCCGCGCCGGAAGCCTACTGCCGAGGAGAGGGCAGCAAATATCCAGAAAAGATTCAATTCAATGGATGATAACCTCAAGTCTCATCATCCCGAGCTCAAGAATGTTTTCGAGGACCTTCAAGCTCATGTCAATATACCGGAAGTCATGGACCAACCGCCTGGCATTAACGCTACCCTTTTACCATATCAGCGTGAAGGTCTTGCGTGGATGCGCAAACAGGAATTGAGCGAATACAAGGGTGGCATTCTCGCCGATGAAATGGGTCTCGGTAAAACTCTGCAGACGATCTCCTTGATTGTTAGCACCCACAAGAACCAATCTGGACCTAATTTGGTTGTTGCACCCACTGTTGCGGTAATGCAATGGCGTAATGAGATAGAGCGGTTCACGGGCAACATGCTCAAGGTACTTGTGTATCATGGACCAAAGCGTACCTCTGATCAGAAAGAAATTGAAGGCCACGATGTTGTGCTTACCACATATGCTATTTTGGAATCCAATTGGCGGAAACAGCAGTCTGGGTTTACTCGCGGTGGTCAAAAGGTCAAGGAGCAAAGTGCCCTTCACAAAATTCATTGGGGCCGCATCATCCTTGATGAAGCTCATAACATCAAGGACCGCAACTCATCAACGACTGTTGCGGTCGTCAATTTGAGCGGGGAATATCGCCTCTGTTTAAGTGGTACCCCACTACAGAACCGAGTCGGTGAGTTATACTCACTCTTGAGATTTTTACAGGTTGCTCCCTTTAATCAATACTTTTGCACAAAATGCGAATGTAAATCGAATAAATGGGCTTTTACGCGTCAGAAGTGCCATGACTGTGGCCATGTCGCAATGCAGCATGTGAACTTCTTCAACCACTCGATGCTCAAGCATATCCAAAAGCTCCAGAATCAAACAGGCATTGGTGTTAATAAGATGAGGCTTCTCTTGAATCGTATCATGCTTCGCCGCACAAAGGTTGAGCGCGCTGATGAACTGGGACTGCCTCCTCGTATTGTCAAAGTGCGTCGCGACTACTTTAACGCCGAAGAGAAAGACTTGTATATGAGTATTTTTAGCGACTCAAAGCGCACGTTTAGCACATATGTCAATCAGGGTGTTGTGCTCAACAACTATGCCAACATTTTCTCTCTAATTACTCGCATGCGGCAGCTGGCAGACCACCCCGACTTGGTGCTCAGAAATCGAGTTGACCCACACGAATCGGTTATTGTGTGTAAACTGTGTGACGATGAGGCCGAAGATCCTGTCAAAAGTAAGTGTCACCATACGTTTTGTCGGCTGTGTGTAACAGAGTATGTCGAGGGGTTTACCGGTGCTTTGAACGACCTCGAGTGCCCAGTGTGCCATATCGGACTTACAATTGACCTTGAGCAGCCAGCTATTGAAGTCGAGGATAATAAAAAACCAACTTCATCCAACAAATCGATCATTAACCGCATTAGAATGGACGACACCTGGAGGTCCTCCACCAAAATCGAGGCGTTACTCGAGGAATTATTCAGGCTGCGAAGCAACCGCCAAACTATCAAGAGCATTGTCTTTTCTCAATTCACATCAATGCTGGACTTGGTAGAGTGGAGGTTGGCCCGTGCGGGGTTCAATAGCGTCAAGCTTCAGGGAAACCTCTCGCCTACTCAGCGTGACAGCATTATCAAACATTTTATGGATACCCCTAGCGTTGAAGTGTTTTTGGTGAGTCTAAAAGCGGGTGGTGTTGCGCTAAATTTATGCGAGGCTAGCCAGGTGTTTTTACTGGACCCATGGTGGAATCCTAGCGTTGAATGGCAATCAGGTGATCGTGTTCACCGTATCGGACAGCACAGACCAGTTACAATTACTCGCCTTGTTATTGAGGATAGCATCGAAAGCCGTATTATCGAGCTTCAAGAAAAAAAGGCCAATATGATCAATGCTACTATTGGTAGCGATGATAGCGCTTTGAATCGGCTGTCACAGGGCGATATGGAGTTTTTGTTTCAAAATTAAATAAAGTATATAAATCACCACATTCTAATGGTGCCATAAATTACCACATTCTAATGGTGACCAGAAATCACCACATTCTAATGGTGACCGTAAATCACCACATTCTACCGACCATAAATCACCAGAATCTACCGACCATAAATCATCACAATCTACCGACCATAAATCACCACATTCTAATCTGGTGACCGCCATCAAACTTGTATTCCACAATACTGTTTGTGACGAGAAAATCTACCAAAGGGCTTGAAGTGACCTTTAGCCACTTGTACTCTGGTGCCAGCACTAGAAGCTGTTTAAATAAATCATTACACTCTGTGGGAGAACCTAGCGCCATCTTCTCTGTGAGATATTTGCCAGAAATGACATCCAAACACTGCACTGCCGCTTGTGTCGGCAAGGGTAGTGGTAGTGGCTGATTACGACCATTTAAAAGTTGTTGCTTGAGCACCAATTCATGTTCAAGGGATGCTTTGCGGGCCTCAAGGTCAGAGATGAGTTCTTGCAAAATCTCATTGTTCTTGGCCGTGAGATGTGCCTCCAGCTCTGAATCTGCTAAATTTCGGATTAATTCGGGCCTAGGGTCCGCTAAGTATCCCTTTAGCGCCTTGATTTTGGCTTCATTATTATCCATCACCACCCTTGAAATATATACCTTTACAAACCCTTACGTGATAGGTTTTCAATGGACCCGCACCAGTACACAGCAGGCCAAGATATTGAATTCGAGTATGCGCCCGCGGTATCAACGGCTCAAAAGAAGCGGCGCAAAAAGAAGAAGAAGCCAGCGATCACCGTTCATGCAGACGGGCAGGGCGTGACCATCAACAATATAGCGTCCGCCGCAGCGCTGCGAGGAGCCGCTTCTGTGGCCGCAGACAATATTTGGGACGTAACAGCGAGCGAAGAACGTATGCGGGTCCGTGCGTTCTGGCTCAGTCTTAGCGACGCCGAGCGTCTTGACCTGGTGCAGCTAGACAAGGAGGTTCTGCTTGAAAAGATTAGAAAACAGCGCCATCCATGCGGATGCTCGGTTTGTGGCCGAAAAAGAGTCGCGATTGAGCAGGAATTAGAGGCCTTGTACAAGGCATACTATGCAGAAATTGAGGCATTCGGCGGCAAACACCATGATCTGGTCTTGAATGACCCCATACCCGAGCCACAAGACGAAGATTCCGAGTATAGTGATTATTATGAACAATACGATGATATTGGAGGCGGCATTCTGAGTGTCGCCGACGATCTTCTCAAAAACGATGGCCGGCGGTTTGTGGACGTGATGGAGCACCTGGCAGCACAGCGAATTCAACGGGAGCTTCCAATAGATCATTGCGATGAATACGATGATGAACTTGCCGATGATTCTTCTACTCTGGATGAGGATCAACAGCTGGAGAGTGAGCAGAGGCTTGCAGATGGCCGCCGCATGCTTCAAATATTCGCCGCTCGCATGTTTGAGCAGCGAGTTCTTAATGCATACCGGGAGCACGTTGCTCGTGAGCGCCAGCAGCAGCTTTTGCTTGAGATTGAGGAGGAAGACCAGGCCCAGTCTCTCAAGGAGCAGAAGAAACAAAAGGATAAGGAGAAGAAAAAGGACAAAAGGCGTCAACAGCGTCAACAAAAAGAAGATGCTGAGCGCAAAAAGTTGCATGAACTCGAAATGCAAAAGCAAGAGAAAGAGCGCCTCCAACAAGAAAAGGTAAGGAGACAGCAGCTAGATGAAGAAAAGCGTAAAGCTGAGCAGCATCGCCAGGAAATTGAGGCACGAATGAAACGACTTGAGCTCGAGGAAAAGCAGGCACAGCAAGAAATCAAGAATCCAAAGGTATTGAAAGAAAAGACAAAGGAGCCCAAGGAGCCCAAGGAGCCCAGGGAGCCCAGGGAGCCCAGGGAGCCCACCCCCGACAAAGTCAAGGCAAAACCTTCACCACAGCAGCGCAAAACTGCGAATACGCCCGCACCTACCGAGAATCCACACAAGACTCAGAACACAGCTCAATCTCGACAGGGGCAGGCACCAGCTCAAACGGCACCGGCTCAAACGGCACCAGCTCAAACGGCACCAGCTCAAACGGATGCTCGCCAGGCTCCTGTCCAGCCGCCGTCTCAAATGCCCAAAGCTGAGCACCACGGGTTCGCACATCAGCAAGCTCGTGGAGGCTTATCCCTACAAGCCCCGTTCACAGCGCGTGGTAGTCCTGGTCGTCAGCTCCCTTTGGCTCCCTCGTCGCTGTCTCACGGTCCGACACAAGGCCTGGGTCAACCGCTTTATAGAGAGAGCGTGCGTTCAGTCTCTCAGCCCATCTCTAATGTTCATTCAAGCAATATTATGGGCTCTCCCCTCTCTCTTCCTCGAATTCATACGCCTATCACTGAGCTTCCTCCCGCGCAGGTAGCCCCAGGATTGCCTGCTGATAGAACAGGCACTTGGAGGACTCCGCAGCAAATGTCGGCATATAGCCAAAATTTTGCGAGAACTAGTGCACCGCTGTATGGGTGGAATCAGTGGGGACCAACTTCATCTCAAATGCCTACTGCAACGCCCCAACCACATACTTTGTGGTCCAAAAACTCGTTATGGTCATCTGATAATACTTCAAGTGCGGCAATAAAGCAAGCGGCCATCAAGTCTCTTGATCAGCTCGCAGAACAAGGGTTGGCAGCTGATGGGTTTGTACCCTCACAAGTGCTCTTTCACGCCACTGCGAATGCACTGGGGGGTACCCAGATCAGCCAGAACGATCTTTTCAAAGCTTGTGATATTAACTCTGGGTTTTCCACCGAGTTTGAGTGTCTGCGCGATCATGTTGGTTTAGTGACGCACGTCCGGCACGTGCGCAAATAAGTATATAATTAACTAGCCATTATGCGAATCTCTACGCACCCCCGTGAACCTCTAAGGGTCATGGGCATGCACCCCATGAGCGAGAACCTCTAGCCAAGGTACAAGGTACACGGCGCACGAAGCGAAACTGCTTACATGGTCAAACGCTTTCAGTTTTTGGATATATTTGTGAAACCAAGCGAAGAAGCTAGAGTTCGCACGAATTCCGGAGCGTTTCTCACCATTGGTAGCGTTCTTGTGATCCTGTGGCTTTTTTGGGGCGAGCTGAGCGCATACATGGACGTTGTGCTCGAGCCCGCACTGGTTGTTGACGGTACCAGAAACGATCGCATGGATATATTTGTGGACGTTACTTTTCCCAACCTGCCCTGCCGCATGCTCAGTCTAGACGCCATGGATGTGGCTGGTGAGATCCAAGATCACATGGACAAGGACCTTAATCGACAAGATCTGGATAAGGACGGTAACCCTCTCGACCCTTCTATCCGCCAGAGACAGGTTAAGGAGGTCGATGACGCCATTCGCCCCCGTCTGGAAAATCCAGAATACAAGGGAAGCTGTTATGGTGCCAAAGAAGACGGCGCCGTTTGTTATACCTGTGACGAAATTCGCAAGGCCTATGCAGAGAAAAACTGGCGTTTTCATGATGGGTCTGGGTTTGAACAATGTGTTGAGGAAAAGTACCCTGACCACTTGCGTGAAAACTCCCAGAACGGCTGCAGGCTTAGCGGTAAGATCTCGGTATCCAAAGTGGTTGGCAATCTGCACTTTGCTCCTGGCGAATCTTTTTTTTACAACGGTCGTCATTCTCATGATCTGAGCGGTTTCCACCTCAAGGATTACCCCTTTTCGTTCTCGCACCACATTAACGAGCTAAGCTTTGGAAAGGGCGCTATCGAGAACCCTCTTGATGGGCTGGATGTGCAGACCTCTGATAAAAATCGTGTTTATCGCTACTACACTAAAGTTGTTGCTACAGAATTTCAGTTTCTCAACGGGACCCGCATTGAGACAAATCAGTACTCGGCCACTCGGCATGAGCGCTCTCTCAGCGGTGGCCGTGATGAGGATCATCCAAACACCATACACGGTGTGGGAGGAATGCCTGGCATCTGGGTCAATTATGACATATCCCCCATGAAGGTTATCAATGTCGAGCGTCGTCGCCAAACACTGTCGGGGCTGGTTATCAACATGTGTGCCACTTTGGGAGCTGTAATTACCAGTGCAGCAGTCATTGATCGCGGTGTTTATGAAATTGACCAAGCAATGAAGGAAAAGAAAACGCGCTAGTCACACTAGCGCCTGTAAAAAGGGACAAACCCTGCTGTAAAAAGGGACACAACCCCTATATAAAACTAATCATATCTATTAACTTCTCAAAAACTCAACAATTGGCTCTCCCCATTGGTCCCTGCCCTTGTATCTTCCCATATAAAAGTCAAGGTTCTCAATAGATTGAGCCAACGACTCCCCGAGGCCCTCTTTCTTGATATCCTCAAGCGCGTACAGATACGAGCGGATGGTGAACAGTACGTATTTGGTCTCGGGTAGCTTGCTGAGGGTCTGACGCTCCACACGAACAAACATCTTGGAGATATCGACTGGGTCCTCTGGGGCTTTCTCAGTGTCGTTCTCGACCTTACGCTTGAAAAATCTTGTTTCAGTGATATGTGGTACCGATAGCTTTACACCCTCTTGGCAACTCCAGTTCAGCCTCTGCATGTAGTCTCCCGGCTTGATCTTATCGAATATACGGTTCATGGGGTTCTGCAACCGCTCCGGATAGTGAGGTACCGGCTCGTGGATCTCACTTAGCTGAAGATTCAAGAGCTTAGAGGGGTTGAAACCGGCAGGATAAATGAAGCTGCCTGCTCGCAGTGTGTACTCCTGGGCCTCGTTGGGTTCCAACAAAAGTACATCCTCTTCAATGTTCTCTGCCAACAGGTTGAGAAGTTGCAAGCTACTAAGCCGCACGTTATCAGCACGCATTGGCATCTGCGTACCCATCACTGTATTCAAGAGTATGTTGCCTTTCTGCTGGTAATACTCGGGGAACCGTGTAGAGACAAAGTGGGTCATGAGGTTATAGCACTCGCGAACGGCTTCATCGGCCCTGGAATCAGCAACAATTAGCTCCGATGGATACATTTGGATTGATTTCTTTTTATCCTCGAGGGTCGCTTTCAAGTTGCGGTCGATGATAAGCCATTGATCTGGTGTGATTTTGGTTAACCCCATGATCAACGACGTTTTTCTCGGGGGATCAAAGGGGCGATGCTGGGCAGGCTCCTTTTCATCAATATTAAAGCTGGGTAGTGGCTTTACTGAGCTCAGAAAGCTCTTGAGCGCTAGTGCACGGCGGTCAGGGGAACGACGTCTAGCCAACAGCCGATGTGTCAGGATAATCGCTACGGCAATACCCCATACGTAAAAGATAAGGTCCATCAAGTCTGAGCAGTGAATGATACTAATCAATGCTTTATGAGTCTGCACAGTAAGTGATACTCATTGCTTTGTATATGTGTGATGACTCTTGCAATCAATTGCCGCGCCACCCCACACACACATGCTCATGCAGTCTCAGGTGATAAGAGTGGCCACGGGGTAAAGCTATGTACATGAGAATCAATGCACAATCGTGGAATAATTATGGTTGAGGAACACATTAAGAGCCCACTTGGCCCGCTTGGGGCCCGCTTGGGGCCGGATTAGCCGGTGTCAATAATAGCCGGGTCAATAAGCTGCTGTTTATAACGGGAGGGTGGAAGCCCCGCCATCGCACCAATCCGATAGCACTAATTTAATTGTTTGCAGAATGATGTCTATAGGCAAACGTGGGGAAACATTGCTGATAGCCGCTATGCATTATCTTCCGGCATGGGTACCCCACATGGGTACCCACATGGGTACATCTGTAACAGCTCGGTTGCTAGTGGTTTATGCAGCTTATAGATATTTGGATAGATTGTGGCGAAGCGCTGGGCGAGCTTTGATCGTCGCACGTCTCAAATGCGCGTCAATGCAGGGCTTGCAGGTGACTCACAATTGCTCAAAACTACCTAAATATAGGGCCCCAAAGAGTTTGCGAGATCCGATGGAACCCATAGGAGTGATTTATTCACAGTCTGCTTCAGCCGAGCCAACGAAAATGTGGGTCACCTCCCATCGAGTGTAGGATTCTTAATCAGGGCTAAGCAAACATCATTTATGCTAAACTTTGGAGCTAGAGTCCAATATCAACTAAATGTTTGTATACTACTACATCTATGCCACATTTTAAGTTACTGCAACGCGCTGGCTGCTGACTACCTCGTCAGCACTCGGGTATGCGGTCGTCCAACTACACGGTCCTGGGAGTGAGCGTGTCTGCCACGCAAAATGAGATACGAAAACAATTCCACCAACTTTCGAGAATTCATCATCCGGACAAGAACAAAGACCCTCGTTCAGAGGAGATGTTCAAGCAAATTCTCGCCGCATACAACGTGCTGAAGGACCCCCAAGCGCGTCAAAGGTATGATTTAGAGATTGGTGTCAAGCCCGCCGGCAAATCAACCGCCAATTCAGCCCCCAAGCCTAAAAATACTACGCGGAACAAGGCCCCCACTCCATCTGCATCAACTAGCACGCCGCATGCTTCGAGCCAGACCGCAAATCCGAAACCCTTTGAGGCATTCGCGGGAATGTTCCATAAATATACGACACAATCTTCCCAACCTAAAGCTCGAACGCCTCTTGAAGAGTATGAGCTGCGCAAGGCTGAAAATCAGTATTATGCGCGGCTCGAGGAAGAAAGACAAAGAAAAGCTGCTCAAGCTGAGGCTGCAAGAAGAGAAGCGGAGCGGCTCAAAGATGAAAAAAGAAAGGCTGCTTGGGCGGCCCAAATGGAGCAAGAACGCCTTGAGAGGCTGGCGCGCGAGGCAGAAAGGCGCGCGTATCTACAACAGGAAGCTATAGAAACGGCAAAGGCTCGGGCAAAGGCTCAGGCTGAGGCTCACGCACGGGCTCGGGCTGAGGCTCGCACTCGGGCTCTGGCTGAGGCTCGGGCTCGGGCTGAGGCTGAGGCTCAGGCGCGGGCTCGCGCTCTGGCTGAGGCTCGGGCTCGGGCTGAGACTGACGCTCAGGCACAGGCACAGGCTCAGGCACAGGCTCAGGCTCAGGCACAGGCTCAGGCTCAGGCACAGGCTCAGGCTCAGGCACAGGCTCAGGCTCAGGCACAGGCTCAGGCTCAGGCACAGGCTCAGGCTCAGGCACAGGCTCAGGCTCAGGCACAGGCTCAGGCTCAGGAGCAAGCTCGCAAGAAAATGGAAGCTGAGCGTGAACAAAGGGCCCTTCTAGAGCAACTTCAAGCCGAAAATAAGTTGCTTTTAACTAATCTCGGGCTCTTGGATTTCAGAGGGAACGTCGATCCCGGTGTCATGATCAAGTTCAGAGCGTACTCGATGCAATTTAACACTATCAAGGAGCGAGAAGAAATGCTCAATAAAGAGCTGCTCGAGCTAACTGCTCAAAAAGAAGCCCGTGAAAGAGAAGCCCGTGAAAAAGAAGCCCCTGCCCGCGAGAAACAATTTAAAAGAGCCCGGAATTTCCCGCAGCCTCCCAACTTTGTCGACTTGACGCTTGACGACGTTGCAGAGTCAGATGGTGCCGCATCGGAGGTGTCCACTGATGAGCCAGTAGTGATCAACTTGGACGAAAACATGGACGACGACGAGTTTGAAATCACCAACAGCGACCACGAGTCAGCGACTAAGGAGCCAAGCAAGTTGTCTTCATCGGCAGGAAAGGGTCCTGCCAAGCGCGAACTCAACTCAAAAGTGGATGACCGGCCCCCCTCTAAACGTTCACGGCCGCTCTCCAACGGCGAAACGCTAAACGTGCTGGATGGCCTTGAGGAAGCACTTCCCAACGCGCCCCCCGATCAATATATCCCAAAAAAAGACACATGGTACCAGCAGGGCGTACCTTCGCATTCCCGTGCCGCTAATACTCAGAATATAGGCTCTTCACAGTCCCCGTCGACTACGGCTGCGGCACAACTACGAGATCATCACCTTGAAGTCCTCAGATATGGTAAAGAAACTGCACGGGCTTTCTTTGAGAGGTTTTCGGAGCTGGAAAAGCATGCTGCCGCTTCCCCAGAGATCAGCATGCCTCAACCCGTTGAGAAATTCGAGGCATTTTTGGAGAAAACACGTGCTCCCCTGCGCGAAATGAGCGAGTGGTTCGAAAAGTTGCTTGAGCTCAATAAAACCATGCAAGAGAATGGCAAACCGCTGTGACCGTAGCAGCAGGGGTTGGCCCGTTGCCGCAGTTCAAATGGTTGGGTGAAATCCAGTTACCACGTTGAGGGAATTCTTGTTGGTCAACACAGCTGCGTCGGCAGGGCTCGTAACCTATTGTTCAAATTATCCTTATTGTTTGAATTGTCTTGATACCAGTGGTAGACACAGTGGCAGTAGGTTTTTGTGTACTTTTCCCTTTTAATTTATTAGATGCGCTCTTGACCGCACGCTGTTTATAGTCAAAATCTATTTAATGTGCAGATTGGTGGTGGGCCAATTGGCCATCCCAATAAACCAGTGCAGAAATCCAGTGGTAGCGGTCTACGACGCCATCTGCTAGCACGCTATCGGCTTCATCAATGGTACTCAGGATGGTCAGACCAACTCTCACTATTTTGTTTATTTGTTGGCTCGATTGATAGTGATAGTTTCAGGTATTTACTTTTCCATGATTCGCATAACCTTTTTGACAAACGATTCCGTTTCTTCGAGTAGCAATTCCTTTAATGCTTCCACTAATGCTTCGCTGCCTCGGGGAGCGAATTCCACAATGAAATCTTTCAGATCAGCATCCACATCTCCAAAGTATTCTTCCAGGAGTGAATCAACGGTGGCAGTATGGGGTTCCTCCTCGTGCTTTACTGGAGGACTCGCAGCATCCCGGGCAGTATGGGTTTCCTCCTCGAGCTTTACTGGAGGACTCGCAGCATCGCTGCTTTGTTTTGTGATCAACTCTTTTTGGTTTTCATGCCTCAAATCTCGCTTGAGTTTATCCTCCAGTGCGAGCTCGATATCACGACGAGTTACAAAAGAGGGTTTTGATACGTTGGGGGGCACGGCCTTGAACTTGAGGTAAAAGGTAGGGGAATCATTTGAAGGCTTCATCTGGAGGCGCAATTTTGCCTCTTCCTCAGCACACTTGTTGGCAAACCGTACAATCTCACCCCATTTTCTCTGATCTTGTTGAGCCTCTAGCTCTCGCTTCTGCAACAAAGTTTCTGGGGTTTCGATATTCAGTACACGATCCACCAGGACACAGGCTGCAGCTCGTCGGGTCCTATGTAGAGACTGTGCATATTTCCTGAACCGGAGAATATCAGCCTCAATTGCTTGACGTAGCTCAGGGTCGATCTCTTGTTCATCGAGTGTACCATCGAGCTTCACTGGCGCTGCAGCCTCTGGCCCATGGTTCTTGAATTGCTCAATGGCGTTGAAAATACGCCGCGACACAACATCAAGAGGCAAGCTAACGACCGATTCCATCGTTGATGTTTTTTTGCAATTTGTTTTTGCAATAATCCGACGTTTGAGCGCCAATTTGCCTATCAGGTGTGCGAAATGCGCCGCGTGTTGTGAGGTTGCAAGCTCTACAAAGCCACTCGAGTATCCACCTTTGGAAGTCAACGGAGTCCACGACACTTTACCAAATGGTTTGAATGCCTCTTGTACCTCTTTTTTCGTCCCTTGTGGGAGATTCTCGATATATACAATGCTCATGCCGTGTCAGTCAGCAGTATCAATGGCAAAGCGAGTATCGATTATTGGAGCGGGACCCTGTGGTATGGCTTGCGCGCGTTCACTGCTACAGGAAGGGTTCAAAGTGACTGTGTATGACGCGAAATCGCAATTCGGTGGAGTCTGGATCTACAACGGCCAGGGCCCCATGTACCGTGACCTCAACACGAACCTGCAAAGCGACTTGATGATGTTTAAAAACCACCCTTTTCCTCAATCGCTCCCCCAGTTTCCAGATCGCAAAGACGTTCTGGACTATGTACGTCAGTACTCGGAGGAAGTTGATGCATCTGTCCAGTTTGAGACTGTGATTAAAAGTGTGACAAAAGAGGGCGATGAGTGGAAATTACTGGATCTAAATGGCAATTGTTATACTAGCGATTATGTTGTTGTTGCCAGTGGTCATTGTGAGTATCCTCACTATGCTTCTCCACTGGGTGGAGGGCTTGATCTCAAAGACAAGCGCATAACCCATTCCCGATACTTTGATGAGCCTTCCCCGTACAAGGATAAAGATGTCCTTATTGTAGGTAATGCGTCTTCTGCTATTGACCTGGCAATCCATATACTTGGAGTGGCCAAATACGTTGTCGTTAGTCGGCGGCATCCGGGGCCATTGGATGAGCTTTTTGAAAATGTGGTGGAGTTTCAGCCAGAGATTCTTCAACTTGCACTAGAACAAGATACTGTACTTTTTACCAGTGGTGCTACTTACTCCCCAGACATTATCTTGTACTGTACCGGTTATCTCTACGATTTCCCCTTTTTGGACCAATACAACAAGGATCGTGAGGTTCCACTACTGCACCCGAACAGATCTCGTATCTGTAATCTATACCGAAATACATTTTACCTGGATGATCCCACCTTGGCATTTGTGTCAATGGACAAAAACATAGTGCCAATGCCTTATGCTGAGGGGCAGGCGGCAGCCATTGCCAGAGTATGGAATGGCAGACTACAATTGCCGTCCAAGCAAGAGATGCTGGATCTAGAAACAAAGAAAGTTGCTGAAAAGGGCGACGGTAGCGCGTATCATTCGATGAAGTCGCCAGAAGATGTGGAGTTTATGCTGGGGCTCAATGATTGGGTAGACTCCGCCGGCCCAGGAGGCTTTTTTGCTGAAAGATGGAATGATCAAAAAGTACAAGCTCGCAAGAACGTTGCTCAAGTTAAGGCAGAGGATATCAAGAAACGACTCAAAGAAGTTTTGGATAAGCGCGATGCCTACAGTCGATAACTCATTATCTCATATACATTATTTCATGTCAAGCTCCCTGGAAAAAGGAGTGTCAACAACAGGCACAGCCCAGAACTTGGACAGATGACGAGTGCCGCTATCGCACCAAATTGTCATGATTGTGTGCCCTGGCCCAAGCTCTTTAGCTACCCTATAGGTCGCAGCAAAGTTTACAGCTGAAGATGAGCCAACGAAAATGCCATCTTTGGCAACAAGGTGGTGGGCCATGGCAACTGATTCCTCATCACTCACCCTTATTGCTTCGTCGATATACTCTAGGCCTTGCTTGAAATTTTCAGTCAAGCGGTTGAGCCCTATCCCTTCCACGATTGTGTCTACTTGGTGGCGACGACGCGTTCCCTCTTTTTCCTTGAGGTCAAACATCACACCAGAGTTGATCTTGTTGTAAAGTCCGCTTCCCGGTGGATCTGCGAGAATCACTTTGACGTTGGTGATACGTTCCTTGAGATACTTTCCCACACCAGCAATTGTACCCCCAGTGCCAGAGCCAGTTACAAACGCATCTATAGGGCCGCCCATTTGCCGGTAAATTTCGGGGCCAGTCGTCTGGTAATGGGCGGTGAAATTAGCTGTGTTTTCAAATTGGTTTGCGAAAATCGCCTTGCGGTCCCCGGAATTCGTTTCTTGCGCTAATCTTTTTGCAACATTCACATAATGACCAGGGTCAGCGATGCCTGCTGGTTGCACGAGGTGAACCTTGGCTCCCAACATCCTTAGCAGATTAACCTTCTCGAGACTCGTGTCGTCTGGAATCACAATATGTGCCTCGTACCCTTTAGCGCTGCAAACAGTTGCTAAAGAAATCCCTGTGGATCCAGAGGTCCCTTCAAACACGCAATCAGGGTATCCGGGTCGCAGGAGACCAGCTTTTTCGGCTTCTTGAACAATTGCCTTGGCTACTCGATCTTTGGCACTTCCTCCAGGGTTTTGCACCTCGAGTTTGGCGACAATTCTACAGCCAGTCAGTCTACTCAAGCTCTCAATCTCGAGCACGGGTGTGTTTCCTATTAGTTCAACCACATTCTTTGGAATTTTCTCGGCTGGTTTGTAGAGTAAATAAACGCCAATTGCAACAGAACCGATTGCCGCCGCCGTCAGTGCTATTCGATTCATGGGGTGTTGAAAGGGGGCCCCAGGGAGCTGGAGTACAATTGGCCTGCAGCTCGCCCGCCACTGACCCACAAGTGACACACAAGTGAACAATGAATTGGTCCAGAAACAACTCTCTCCTTTAGATAAATAACTCTGCAAATACCCCCTAGATGCATCTCACCCGGCTACAAGGAAGCGCGGTCCATGCCTGAATAATCATGCTTCTGCTACACCTGTTCGCGCTGGTAGCAGCTCAGACGGAGCAGCTGTCGAATGTCTACGGTCACCGGCAGGTTTGCGCTGGCGTTTATTCTGCCGAGGATCGTCCTGGTCCGTTCAAGTCCGATATTTCAGTCACATTCCCGTCACAAGACCTCACGGGCGAATTGACTATCGGCATTTTCGCATATAGCGATATCGATTCTCTTGGTATCCCTGTAAAACGCCCCGATGGATCCCCAGGTAAACACTATATTTGCGATAAGGAGGCAATTTCACAGGTAATGTGCTCTAACGACGACTTTGGAAAACTCATCATCGACCGCTACACGAATGCGCCCAAGCACGAGGTTTTTACAGAGAAAGTAACTCTCCCCGATACCAAAGGCCTCACTTATTCCATCAATGAGACCGGTTACTACTGCGTTGTTAGTTTCCCCCTGGGCGATACCTCTGAAAAGTACAAGGCCAGTGTCCACTTTATGAACGCTTATGGCCATGTCCCTGGCGAAGAGTCGGCACTCTTGTGGTTCCACGCCGTGATCTTCTTTATTTACGTTGCCTTTTTCGTTATCTGGCTTATCGGGTTCATTCGTTATCGTCAAGATGCTTTGGCAGTCCAAAAGTGGATCACCGGTTTGGCTGGCTATATGGTTATTGAGCAGGTTGTTCTCTGGATTTACTATCACTACTTTAACATTCATGGCCAAGACTCGGGAGTCTCGAAGTTTTTGCTTGTTCTCGTAGCCATTATCGGCGCAGGCCGTTTGTCTCTCACTCTGTTTTGCGTATTGATTGTTTCCATGGGCTATTCTGTCGTGCATGAGCGACTGGGACCCACCATGAAGTACTGCAAGATCATGGGTGTTGCCTTATTTATCACCTCGGCTCTCTACATGATCGATTCGTATTACCTGGTCCCCAACGATGAAAGTCGTTTGATTGAATTTTTGTTCTTCTTCCCCTCGGCGATTCTCGTTGGCATTTTTTATGTCTGGACCCTGCAGAGTCTCGGAGACACAAAACAAAGTCTCATCAACCGCAAACAACACGTCAAGGCTCGTATGTATAGAAACTTGTGGCTGGTACTTTTGGGCTCTGCTGTCTCGATCTTTGCGTTCTTTTTGCTGCACACCGTCGTTACTGCAACGCAACGGGTAAAGGATGTCGTTAATAGCTACTGGAAGACCAAGTGGCTGCTCACCAGTGGCTGGCCCAACATTGTTTACCTGGCTGCCTTTATCCTAGTGGCTTTCATCTGGCGTCCTACTGGCGACAACCGCCGTTTTGCCATGTCTACTCAGCTCGCCCAAAGCGAGGATGATGCCGAGGAGTTTGAAATCGGTTCCCTAGATGGTAGTGATGTTGAGCCTGAAGAATTTGAGCCTGCTTCAGGGCTTCAACGTGACCCGGATCATACCACCACCTCTACAGTTGATGCCGATCAAGACACTTTGCATGGTCATGATGCCGATGATGCCCAGAGTGACCACTGGAACCGCAACGAGGATGAGGATGACTTGGTTAGCGCACCTGGAGGCCAAATTAAACCATCTAGATGATATCTATGTAAATTTAACCTTGGGGTGTGAGAAGCTCCGTGGCAAAGTTTAACTGAGAATGATGTAGCAGATTCAAGATCTAGAGGCTCTGAATAGAGCTACCATTCCATTCTGGTGCGTCGTCTCCATAATTAGCTGGTGAGGCTACTTAGGCTTTGCAGCCTCGGAGATCCGGTGAACCTCAAAACAAGCAAACCCAGTGCGTAGATGGTTCCCATAATAACGAGTAGTTTTTAGTGAGATCTCAATGTCTTGAAGGGGCTAGTCTTTAGGCTAGTTTGGCTCTTGTGAGTGAATTGAACAGATATGCACGCCATTGTGTCAAATTCCAATTATGCAGCAGCTGCAGGTAGTTCAACAAGCCATGCACTCGAGCCATGTGCTGGAGCTAGAGCCATGTACTAGACCGTAGTAGTAACAATAATGGGGGTCTCATTATTAAAGTCAATTGCCGGTTTATTTAGAATTAGCCACGCAGACTCAATTTAAGGTTACCCACCCCGCACCCCCCCGACGCCCTCTTCATCAGACCCCAGATCATCGTGACTAATCTGTAATTTCAAATGGCTAAAGATCAGGCAGGTGGCTTTCGTAGAGCCAGGCAACGAGCAAGCAGGGCTTGTGAAGTGTGCCATGCGCGTAAGGTTCGATGTGATGTCACGATCCATAAACCGTGTACGAATTGTGTCGCGTTTGGCTGCGAATGCCGAATCCCGGAGGCCAAAAACCGCAAAAAGCAACGCGAAGAGAGCGAAGAAGAAAACAGCCAAAAGTCCATCACGTTGAATGAAGACAACGCTTGGATTCGGCCCAACCTCAAGAAGCCAGACACCAACGAGGGAACGATTTTTATGGGATCGGCGAGTTACGTGCCCCTTTTTACCCAGGGCGAAGAGAACCTAGGGTCCAGTTATGCCCGTTTGGTTTTACTTGATGAGGCTGCTCACATTACCCGCGAGGATATTGCTGTCTTGAAACTCAAGGGCGCATTTGATCTTCCTCCCAAAGATGTATGCAATGACCTGGTATCGGCATACTTTGACAAGATCCACCCCATTCTCCCATGTATCAACAAAAACAGCTTTTTACGGCGTTTTCACGATCCAGATAACCAGCCGCCGCTCCTGCTGTTGCAGTGTCTCTTTTGCTGCGCTGCTCACGTGTGCAAAAACCCAGCTCTTTTCGACCAGGACGGGACCACTAGACGTGCTACTGAACTATTTTACAAGCGTGCAAAAGCTTTATTTGATAGTGATTACGAGCGCGATCGAACTGTATCGATGGTTTCTGCCCTTTTACTGTCAATGGCTCTAGACTCACCAGATCGTGTCAACAACAATATATTTTACTGGTGTAGAGTAGCAGTTACTCTGGCCCAATCGATCGGTCTTCACAGATGGATTCCCCACGAGAAGCATAATACTCACCAGAAACGCATGTTTCGAAGAATATGGTGGTGCGTCTTTGTTCGCGATAGGTCCACAGCCGCCGCATATGGCCGGCCACTAATGATTAACCTTGAGGATAGTGATGTTCCAATGGTAGAGATTGAGGATTTTGCAGAGGATGAAGACGGTCCACCTCAATACACCACGAGCACAGAGCAGATTCTTTATTTCATGAACATTGTCAAGCTACATGAAATCATGGGTCTTATTTTGAGACAGCAGTACTCGGTCGGTGCTGAGCGTCTCCGCCTTCAAAACCAGCTACCAGACGTTACCCAGTGTGACATTGCTTTGGCTACTTGGATCAATAACATTCCTGAGCCGCTGCGATATTCTATCCGCGATATCAATCGTCATACCTACTTGACAGCTCTTATTTATTTGCAGTACTACACAGTCCTCTGCCTCGCCCACCGTCCTCAGGTAGTTCATTTCAGTCATACAAAGGAGAACCCGTACCCCTCGTGGGGTATTGCTTTCCAGGCAGCTCATATGATTGTGAGAATCTTTGAAAACTTGAGACATTTTAATCAGGTGACTGATTTGCCTGCCTTTAGCGTTTACACGGCTTTTAGTGCGTTTATTATGCTCGTTTATCAGCTGGAATCCAACCAACAGAATGTCTCTGAAGTAGCAGAAAAAGCCCTTAAATCCCTACTGGAGGACATTAAATCACTTGGTCGTGTTTACGAAACTGCTAAAGAAATTGCAGAGGTGGCCAGCAGATTGAGTTGTGACGGCAAGAGGCGATCTCTACGGTTAGTTAAACGTCCTGCTGAACATGGCTTGTCCAAAGCTGCTGCCCAAAACCAAAAGAAGGTCAAGACTGAGGACGATGACCTGGTATCTCCACAAGATATGCCTGCGCCCAAAAATACTTCACTTAATTGGTCAAATCAGAGTAATTCCAAAACCCCAAGTGCGGAGCCTCCTCAACCGGTTATGCAAACGGGGACACCTGGCGTAGACCCCATCGCCCGTGATCTACATATGGTTACTCAAGATCAGGGTGAGATTTCTTCGTTTGAGCCGCAGCTGCTGTTCCCCGAAGTTCAGGAGGACAACCCCGAAAACGACGAGCTTCTGGCTCCTTTGTTCAATGCCGATCAGGACTTTGCCCATTTGGTGGACGACCATACCCCCACCGGAAATAGCAGCGGAGACGAGCTCAACCAGGCACCAATGAATCTGACAATGGTGGACTGGTACGATTTCCTTCTAACCAACCAAGAATATAAAGAATAAAGGTCATAATCATCTACTAAAGGTAATCTAAATAGACTCGGACAGCAACTGGTTGTACTTTTGGACCTGGGAGGCGACACTCAAGTCGGCAGTACGATCGCCAATAGTGACAACAAGGCCACCCTTGATGCCGGGGTTGACAGTGTTTTTGAGCTCAAGAGTCTTGCCGTTGCCGACGTACTCAGAGGCCTGAAGAGCCTTCTCAACGCGCTTGAGGGCCTTGGAGTCAAGAGGGATGGCGCTAACGACCTCAGCCTCGACAATACCCTTGTATGCGTTGGTAAGAATACCAAATTGGCGAATGACGTCGTCAATAAGGTCGAGACGGCCGTTCTGGCCCAAAGTCTCGAGGAAGCCAGAAAAGACCTTGTCACCCTTGGTAACCTTGACGATCTCCTCGATAACAGCAGCCTTGGCCTGGGGCTCAAGAGAGGGGTCAGTGAGGATACGCTTGGACTCGGGGTCCTTCTCGAAAAGAGCCTCAAGAGATTTGAGGGTCTTCTCGGTGCCATCGATGGAGGAATCCTTTCCAGCAGCAATGTAGAGGGCGCTGGCGTAGGTGCCATCAAGTCCAAAGAGCTGGACAGGTGGAGCAACAGTCTTGGAGGCGAATGTGCGGCCAAGAACCTGACGCGACACGGACACTCTGCCCATAGGGCGCATAAACTGGCGAAGCATTGAGGACCAATGAGAGAGCATGGGGGGTTAACCTCGAGATCACGTGAGCTTATGTAAGCTCGATGTTGGCGAGCAAAGTAAAAAATAAAAAAGACCCACGAAATAGCAAAAGGGTGCGATACATACTCAGGAGGTGTGATGGGTAGCTATTTGTTTGATAAATTCCTTGCGTGATTCACATTTGATGTGTATCGAAACGCAATGATCTAGTCTACGTGAGATCAACGTTACATCACCCGATATCAATTCGAATGGCCACAATTTGAGGCAACAAATCCCGGGTGCGACTGACACCAGGCATGTCGTGATTTAACATTCGAGGTACGCCTGGTACCAGCATGTCCCTGCACGAGACACCACCAAACCTCGAGGTTGATTTGCATCGCAACAATGTGGCTCGCGATTGAATGCATTTGAGTGCTGGCTCGTGATTGAAGCCATTTAGCTCACAAGCCGCCTTTCGACGCCATGGAAACCCATATGACGTTCATGTTCATCTGCCGATATGACGTCACTAACGGTCGCATACGTCGGTGAAAATGCGGCATTGATCCTGAACAAATTTGCGCGTACCAACCGTCCAATATATGGTTGTATCCATAAATATAATTATGCAAGAGCTAAGCTTTAGTCTTTGTCTTCTCACTAGTCTTTGTCTCTCGAGCTTCCTCTTTCTGGCGGGTCTCTTTTGGCACCATTTCCTCCTCGCTGCTTCCGGGAAAGATTTGTAAATAAATTCTATTGTATTTCAGGCCTTGAAATGTTCCTAAAAACTAGCGGTCGAGCTTGATTTCGCCGAATAGCTCCTTTGTCAACTGCAGCCGCAGTTTTGTCGCCTTGACTACCAAAAAAAATGCATTGCTATCAATATGCCCTTTTAGGTCCTGAATTTGAAAACAAACTGAATTATTTGTTCGCTACTGAGGCGAAACTGAAAACTTGTTGAAGTTTCAATCGTCACTGAAATTTTATTCGTCTTCAAGCTCAACCATGTACATTAAACCTGTTCAGTAATGTAAGATGTGTATATTGCTCAAATTTGTGGTCTTTGGAATACCATTCTAGGCACCCCTGAGCAGTTCCGGCCAATTGATCTTCGGGTCACGAGGCCAGTGAGGGGGTAGTGGTGGGATCCCAGCATCGATAAGCGTGCCCCACTCGCGTGTTTAGGCTCTAAAACCTCTATTAACGGGCATTCCAAGCTCCCAAAATACCGGCATACCGCCTCCTGGATCGCTTTTGTAGAAAATAAGCTCGGCGAAAAAAACCCTTGCCCCGTACTACCTTATCAGCAGCTATCAAATAACGCCATAATCTAGGATTTTGGAGATCTGTGGTCTCGTGGCCCCGCTGGAAATAGTCCTATTATATCATAAACGTATATAACTTGCTAGCAACTAGCCTGTTGTTCCACTATCACCTTAGTCGCCAGGGGTGACCCTCATGGGTCCCCTAGGAACGATATGACGTCAGTGGATGCAGGTAGAATGCGCGCAGTCAAACATGCTAGTATCAAAATTTTGATGCAGATAAGCCATTGGAGAAGAACCCCCTGCGAAATACCTATTGCTGAAGCATACTGCTGGGCTCTGGAACTACTTGACCAGTGCTCGTCCCCCACTTTTCCCAACAAGTCGCTGCATGGAGGGGTCGCGAGATCATGCGCCCTCTGATCATGCATATGCATTCACACAACATCCCAGGGTATATAATGAGGGCTATCCGCTCATGGATCCTCAGATATCATGACTGCTTTCCACATTCCTAGACTCACACCTGCCCTCACATTCGCTGCTGCTGGTGCCGCTGCTTGCAGTGTTTATGCTACTCGCAAGTTCCTCTACCGTCCGGCCCTCCGCCGCGATGCCAATGACCTTCTAGTCACCGTCGACCGCTCTGGCGGCGGCTTGTAGATACATTCCGCGATATTTATACCAGTGCTGGCCAGCACTACTTACATAGTTGTAGGTAGATTATTATTTATTAAGCTTGTGTGTGTGTGTGTGTGTGTGTTTGTGCTATTATCCACCACCTCCCCCTGCAGTCACGTGAGCTTTCTCGATAATCTCAAACGTTCGCTACTGTTGATTGATAAAGCCCAATGCAGGGACCAATGAATGAAAATGAAATAATTGCAAGAGTTCCTGTGAATGCTTGGAAAATACTGCTTAGATACCTGGCGATTCCCGACTTGATCAACCTCGGGAAAGCGATCCCCCTATTGACTCATTTTCTAGACAGAGCTAGAAATTGGGGAGCAATATACTTTGAGGAGTTTGGGACGAATCCAGACGCAGATTTCACCTTTTTTGCAAAGAATTGGCGTAGAATATACGTAATGGATACGAGGGGCCGGGTCCCAGAGATGGATCGGGGCAAGCTAAATCACCCAGTAGAAACTCTGACTGAATGCCTCATTCAAGGCACTGATGACGATCTGTACATGACATCCAACTACAGGGATACCAAAACCAAATCCCCAGCCATCCACGGGGGCCCAGGGACTTGCTGGTCGGGCAAACAGCTGTGGATCAAGGATAAACACTATGCAATGCATTCGGTCACAGTGGACTTTAAATTCACGTGCGCAGCTCAACGCGAGGATTTGGTGTACCTGTATTCGCCCCAACTGGGTATTGTCGAGGCTGATATTCTCGTGGCCACTAAAAACAACTCTCTTTCAGCCTCACAGGTGCGCAAACTCTTGGTGCCCCCAGATAGAGCCAGACAGCTCTGTCCCACTTCTTCAGGCTTATTCTACCTGGGCGAGTCTGGAATAATATACAAATCCTCAGGGGTGGTTCGCAAAGGCGAGTACACCAAGATTATTCGCTTGAATCATGGAATCGTGGCTCTCAGCAAGTGGGGTACACTGTGGAATTCACTACATGATGAGACAACTTCATACAATGAGCCAATGAAAGATATCTGCTCATCACTAGATATACTGCTGGCAGTAGGCAACAGTGGGCACCTTTACGTGCTCGATACTCGACAGGGCCTCGCTATCAAAGACTCAATAATAATACCTGGCCAGGTTTTGAGTATTTCCCCTGGCTTTTTCACCAGATATGTTTGCGCAATTGTGTCTCAAAACGCTGCCAATTTAGGCAAGCGGAGCCTTAAAACAAAACTCAAGTCTGGGTACCGGGCCATCAAGAGCGACGCCCGATTCACCAGGGGAGCCATGAGTACTATGGGTGCAGGTTTCTTTTTATAGCTGCTGTTAAACACCTTCCGAGACTCAAATAATAATAATAATATCTAGAGTAAAGGCGGCACGCCATTACATAACATTTTACTCATGCACGCGGTTGTCGTTCAAAACCGCTGAGACCTCAATTTGCCGCGTTGGTCCCATGCCAGTGAAGGCTTCGAGTGCGGTAGTGGAGAAGAAAGCGCCGGCAAAACGCAAGAAAGAGACTCAGAATGATACGCCCGTTAAAAAAGCTAAAGTAGCAGCTAGGCCTCGCAAAACAGCCAAAAAGGAAGACCAAGACTCTGCGGCGACTCCTTCAAAGAAAGCAGTGAAGAAGACTAAGAAAGCAGAGATTGAGGATATCAAGGAAGCAGTTAAAGAGGAAATTGAAGACGATATCAAGGACGGAACCCAGGACACTCTCGAGGACGAAGAGGAGAAAAAGTGGTGGGAAAGTGGTGTTAACGACGATACCATCAAGTGGGAAACTCTCGAGCACAACGGAGTCATGTTTCCGCCCCCTTACGAGCCACTGCCCGACAACGTTCACCTTATTTACGATGGTAAGCCCGTGAAACTCCCTCTCGAAGCCGAGGAGGTTGCGGGTTTCTTTGGCGCTATGCTCAATAGTGGCGACCACTGCCAAAACCCTGTATTCCAGGATAACTTTTTCCAGGATTTCCTCAAAGTACTCAAGGATACTAAAGAGGATGTGATCGAGAAAGCCACCGGCAAAAAAGTCATCATCAAGACGTTTGAAAAGATGGATTTCAGCTCGATTTTCCAGCATTATGATCGTCAGCGCGAAGCTAAAAAGGCGCTGCCCAACGCGGAAAAGAAGCGCCTCAAGGCTGAGCGAGATGAGTTTGAGGAAAAGTACAAGACATGCATATTCAATGGCCGCAAGGAAAACGTGGGCAATTTCCGTATCGAGCCTCCAGGACTTTTCAGAGGTCGCGGCAAGCACCCCAAAACTGGTAAACTGAAATGCCGCGTTCAGCCTGAGCAGATCACAATCAACATTGGTGAAGGCGTCAAAGTCCCAGAACCACCAGCAGGGCACGAATGGGCCGAAGTTCGTCACGATAAGACCGTTAGCTGGCTTGCCACCTGGAAGGAGAACATCAATGGGAATATCAAGTACGTGTTCTTGGCCCAGAACTCTAGCATCAAAGGAATGAGCGATTTGAAAAAATTCGAAAAAGCTCGTGAACTCAAGAAACATGTCGAAGCGATCCGTAAAGATTATCGTGCTGAACTCACCAATGAAGTAATGCTTAACCGCCAAAGAGCCACTGCCATGTACCTCATTGATGTCCTTGCGTTGCGTGCTGGAGGCGAGAAAAACGAAGATGAAGCCGACACAGTGGGCTGCTGCTCGCTTCGCTATGAGCATGTTACCCTCGAGCCGCCCAATTTCGTTACCTTTGACTTTCTTGGTAAAGACTCTATCCGGTTTTATCAGAGAGTTGAGGTTGACAAACAAGTATTCCAGAATCTCAGGATTTTCAAAAAGGCGCCTAAAACTGATGGCGATGATATCTTTGACCGGTTAGACCCTTCGATCCTCAACAAGCATCTCCAGAGCTATATGCCAGGGCTCAGCGCAAAAGTGTTTCGTACATACAATGCATCACATACAATGCAAGAACAGCTGGATAAGATCGAAAACGAGGGAACTGTGGCCGAGAAGGTGCTCAAGTTTAACGCCGCGAACCGTGAAGTTGCTATTTTGTGTAACCATCAGCGTACCGTGGCCAAGGGGCATCAGGCCAGCGTCCAAAAGGTTGAAGAGCGAATTGAAGAGCTTGAATGGCAAAAGATTCGAGCAAAGAAAATGATTCTGCAACTAGATGCCGACATGAAAAAGGACAAAAACCTGGGAAAGGGGTACTGGAAAGACCTGACACTTTTCAGTGCCAAGAAAATGAAAACCATTACTGAGCGTATTATCGAGAAGGAGCGAGAAAAGGTTGAAAAGAAGTTCAAACGTGATGTCGACAAGGCAACTGCTCTGCAAAAGGAAGGCAAGGACGCAAAGATACCTACTGAGGATGATTTGGCAGAATCTCGCCAAGCTGTGGACCTGCTATTAGAACAGTACAACAAGGAAAACTCTAGCGGAAACTATGAGATCAAATCATCACTCAACGTAGAGAAGCTTGTCGCGCAAATAGCCAAATTAGACGAGCGCATCACACAAACCCGTCTGAGTTTGCAAGATAAGCAAGAAAACTCGACTGTGAGTCTTGGTACCTCCAAAATGAACTACATCGATCCTCGCCTCACGGTCATGTTTAGCAAAAAATACAGTGTTCCCATCGAGAAGCTATTTACAAAGACACTAAGAGAGAAATTCGAATGGGCGATTCAATCTGCCGATGAGAACTGGAAATTTTAGATTTATAAAGAAAATCAAAATGCAAATGTTTATGTACTATTATATATATATATAGCTGTTGCTAAATGACGTCCTCAAATTCTTCATCATCCTCATCCTCTTCTTCTTCGTCTGCCTGTTGGGTCTGCTGTTGCTGTTGAAGTTTCTGATAATATGCAGCCATGGCATCATCGTTATTATCCTCTTCTGGGGCATTTTCGGCCGTTTGCTCAGCTTTGACATCAGGTTCGGATTTGATATCGCTGAACGAGGACTTTCCAACAGTTGTGTGCGCATGCCACGAGGGGAGAGCGTTCTCCTCTTTGAGTCTGAGTTTCTCTGCGGCCTCAGCACTAGCCTGTTGTGACCGTTCTTCCTCTGTAGTAATGCTGACCTTGAACTCTGGCTGAGCAGCTGCTGGCAATGTGGAGGATGCAACTGGCAGGTCGTCGTGTGACGCGGTCTGTTCCACTTTGGCGCCCTCTGTGACCATGGGAAGAGCTTGTTGTAACTCGTTTTGAAAAGAGTTCTCTGGGATGGTGAGACTATCGATCTTACGCAGTGTCTCAATAAAGGGGCGTAGCTGGACCATCAGCTCTCCCATTTTATCCTGAGCATTATCATCCGGTGCTGGGCCATCATCCTCGCGCAAAGGGTTTTTACAGACCTCACACTCAAAGATTCCTTGCATCGGGTCAAAGAGCTGTACAGCATCAATGGTCTTGTAACGAGTTTTACAGACATCGCAAACATAATCCTGGGGGTTATGCTGCGCATCCATTTCCTGTTTGAGCTTATTCTCAATGGAATGGATCTTCCATTTGATAGCGTCCACCGCTTCGGTGTAATGAACATAGTAAAACGTTTGGCTCGACCGCATCCGAGCTGCCGCACCCCAGGAGCTATTATTTTCACGGCTTGCGTCGTCTTTATGGCTAACTTCCTTGAGAAGGTGGTCCTCTTTGAGCCGAGCACAAATGGCTCGTAAGTTCTTGGCAGGCACATCCATGAGGCTAATTAAATCACGCTCGCTGAGCACATGGTGTACCAGCACAGCGTCCATCACAATTGTGGCTTTGTTATCGTAGAATCCTCGCACAACCTTGCGGATCAGCTCTGTTGCGACATCCATGGATGACAGATGCTGCCGAGTGTGTGTAGCTGAGTAGCTACATAGGAGTGGACTACGGACCACAAGTTGGCCAATTCTTTATAAATGCCAATTCTTTATGAATTTAATGGTTTATAACTGCACATCCTGCCCCCCAAAATCTGACTATATGGAGCGTATGACTATATAGAGCATATGACTGATGGATAACCCCCACTAACACTTTCAGAAATTTCACTATTACGATACATGAGCAAGATTCAACTCAAGACGCCCAAAGGAACAAAGGATTGGGCTGGTAAGGATATGGTGATTCGCCAGAAAATGTTCGACTCCATCACGAATATTTTCAAGCGCCACGGCGGTGAGACCATTGACACCCCCGTGTTTGAGGTTCGCGAGATCCTGACCGGCAAGTACGGCGAGGATTCCAAGCTCATTTACAACCTCGAGGAGCACAGTGGCGAGGCCGGTGAGAAACTCTCTTTGCGCTACGACCTCACTGTGCCCTTTGCGCGGTATGTTGCCCTGAACGGTATCGAAAAAATGAAACGCTACCACGTTGCCAAGGTCTACCGCCGTGACCAGCCTGCTATGGGTAAGGGCCGTTTCCGTGAGTTTTACCAGTGCGACTTCGATATCGCCGGCGCTCACGTCGCCATGGCCCCTGATGCCGAGTGCTTGTCTGTCGTCACTGAAGTGATGCGTGACCTCCAGATTAAGGACTACACTATCAAAGTAAATCACCGTAAGATTCTTGATGGTATTTTTGGCTACTGCGGTGTTCCCGAGGATAAGGTGCGCAGTATTTCCTCTGCTGTTGACAAGCTCGACAAGCTCCCCTGGGCCGACGTTCGCAAGGAAATGACCGTTGACAAGGGTCTCGACGAGGCTGTTGCCGACAAGATTGGCGAGTACGTCCAGCTCAAGGGGTCTCTCTCTGATATGATCAAAAAACTCTCGGGCGACGATAACCTCATGGCCAACGCTTCTGCTAAAGAGGGTGTTGAAGATATGCAGACTCTTTTGCCCTTTGCTGAGGCTTACGATATTACAGACCGCGTTAGCCTTGATATGAGTTTAGCCCGTGGACTCGACTATTACACTGGTCTCATTTACGAAGTAGTCACCGCTGATAGTGCCCCTCCCGCCAAGGCCGAGGCCGAAGCAGCAGCTGAACCCGAAAAAAAGACCAAGAAAAAATCCAAAAAGGGCCAAGACGATGACAACAGCGAGAACGTTGGTGTTGGCTCCATCGCTGCCGGTGGCCGTTACGATAAGCTCGTGGGTATGTTCAGTAGCAAGAACGTCCCTTGCGTGGGCATCTCTTTTGGTGTTGAGCGTCTCTTCACCCTGATTAAAAAGGCCGGCACTTTTGACCACCTCAATGCCACATCTACTCAAGTCTACGTTCTCGCGTTTGGCGGCGGCCCTACCTGGGAGGGCTTCCTTCCTGAGCGCATGAAGATCGCCAAGCTATTGTGGGATAATGGTATCGATGCTGAATTCATGTACAAAAAGAAGGCGAATGCTCCCAAGCAGTTTGAGGCCGCAGAGCGTTCCGGTGCAAAGTTTGGTGTTATCCTCGGCCAACAGGAGTTCACTGAGGGTACCGTCAAGGTTAAAAGATTTGGTACCGGTGAAACCTTCGAGGGTGTTGATATTCCCGTAGAGAAGCTCGTCGATCACCTCAAACAGGAGCTCGCTAAACTAGAATAGGTACTTAGTGCACATAATACCAATGCATCAGATGGAGTTTAAATTATCAAAATTGTTTGCTAGTATGAAATAAATGAATGATTGACTGAGAACGACTCACTGCTCAGAGCCAAATGGGTCAGATCCAAAAGGATTGCTTCCAAAAGGGTTCGAGCCGATAGCTGAGTCCCATCCACCCGTTGGTAAGTTAGTATTGAGTGCGTGGTTGAGCGTATGAGCAGGCTCAGTGGTTGCAACCAACGTTGTTCCATCAACTATAGTATAAGTCACTGTAAGGTAACTGGTGGGATTGGCCGGTAGTGGGCTTTCAGTCACAATGTGAACAGTTGATGTTGTCACTGTCCGGGTAGTATTGTAGTAGATGGAAGTCCTCAAAGTAGACGATTCCGTATAAGTAGACGATTCCGGGACAGGGCGTGTCGTGTTCAGTGGACCCATTGTACTGTTAATATATCTTGTTGGCGAGGGTTTGGTGGTATTTGCCCACTGAGTAGTGTACACATTTGTATCTGGCTGCGGGGTGCGAGTAAAAAGAGTCAAGGTAAGAGTCGTAACTGAAGGTGGATTGGTTTCAAGGTAGATAGAACCACTAAACGAAGTGAACACTAGAGGTGTACCGAGCATGGTGCGAGGAGTAGTAGTGGTAATCGTAGCATCATCATAGGGTCTGGTGACAGTAACTGTGGCCGTGCTCTCGTACGAATGTGATGATGATGGATAGCGAGTTCTCGTGACAACTTGAGTTGCAGTCAGGGTGGTGGTTGGCTCAGGTTTGTTCACTACCGGACCAGGTGCTTGAGCAATTGTGAAAACAGCAGTCGATGTTTCACGAACGGTTGTTGTGGGCTCAGGGATGCTAGAATCTTGACACTTTGTTTTATAAGAGGCGCCTCCATAATATGAGCCCCAATAATCAGGATCCTCCTTTGTTAAAGCATTGAGAAATGCTTGTGTGTATTGGGATGCCCGTGTCAAGAGATCTCGAGGCACAAACTCGAGGGCACACTGGTATGCCTCAGGGGCGGCGGTTGTCCACCAATCCTGTGCGGACACCAATGGAACACCTGCTAGAAGATTGATTAGCTTCATTTGTTTTTCTGTATGAACAAGAGTCCTGGTCACCCATATATAAAGACTCCTGCTCTTTGGTGGGTGGCATCAAACGCGCATGGCATTGCATCTGATTTTTCGCTTATGCGCTCAGAGAGGCTGTGGTTTGTAGTGCGTGTGACTGTTATGGTGAGGCAAACATGCTTTTGGTTGATTAGTGCTATTGCACTAAAGACTATCCTCAATTATTCAATGTTGTGGGCTTTAAAGCGTGCCGTACGCTTGTTCTCTCAAATGCTACAGTGGCTGGCTACCTGTCATAGAGCCACTGAAACTTAATCAAACACTGTAAGCAAGTGGACACTGTGAATCTGAATGTTGAAATTTCACAGCTCATCGATTGGAATTTCAATATCTAACTCTGTATGCCGTGTGGTTCGGATCTGAAACAAAAACAAATCAAATCAAATCTGCTTATGAGGTAGAGAAAATGCGGTTAGCTAGCCACTTTATGGAATCAATATCTAATTTTTTTGATAGTCGTATATTATCGTGGGCTCTATAATCACGCCCGAACGTAGCTGCCAGCACTGTAGGATCGATCAGTTTGACCTACGCCAACAAGATAGCCAACCCCGTCAGTACCTCGACAAAACTGCAAAAACATTTACATTATATACAAATAGTCTACCAAGAAGCCTTTCTGACACCAGGGAGGTCACCGTTCAGAGCCATCTCACGGAACTTGATGCGACAAACTCTAAACTCCTTGATCACTGAGCGCCCGTAACCGCTTTCTATGCAGCGGTTATGAATTTGAGTGGGGCGTGTGTAATGAGGCATCGCGTGGAGCTGTAGCTGAGCCTCAAGCCTAGCTTTGGGCGGCAGAGTTGTGTTGGCGGCCATATACTTGAGAGCGTTGCGAGCTACCTCATGCTCGGCATACATGTGACGTTTAAAGTTGTCACGGATAATGTGTGTAGTGTTTTTAGGACCGCCAGGAAGGGGAACCTGCTTGAGACCAGGATACCTAGGAGGCATTTGAAGGGTGACTAAGGAATCTCTCAGTTTAATATAATAGTATCTAAATAACAAGGACGCAATCGCCCACTTTGGTACCACTTGGAGCCAAGACGAAACCCCCCGACTACTCACAAGTACTCAATCTTCGTCACTGAAAACTACCCCCACCGCTTTTCTTGGTGTTTTTACTACTTTATGTGACTGACCCACTGGATATTAGTCATTGCATACTAGTCGAATCGATAATTTTTCATGAGCACGCACAAGAACCACAATTGTAAATAAATGAATCTCGTATGCTTGATTAGAGCCGAGATGAATTTTTTCATCAATTCGCGGTCCCTTAGTCCTCGATAAATACCATTAAACTACTATTCTGTAACAAGTCAAAAAGTCTTCAGGGTTAGGTTGGCATGCCACTAGATGATCGCTTGGCTGCAAGGGTAGCTCTACCTTGTAAAATTCTTATCATGGATTCATCACACTCCAAGGATCAAGTCGAGCACCATGTCCAAGAGGAGGGCATGACCGGTACAAGTGCTATAGACCAAAGCAGCGTTAATAGCTCAACTCCTATTCTTGGCCATCAAGAGAAACGATACTTTGGTTTTCTCCGCTCCAAACGGTTCTGGTATATTGCATTCCATGGCCAGCTTCTATCGTGGGTTATTGTGTGTACCAACTCATTGACGACCGAAATCAACAACCAAAACACATCAATTCCTGCATTTCAGTCCATGTTTGTTTACAACCTCCTGTTTCTTATCTTCACGCCCTTGACCATCTACAAATTAGGAATCAAAAAGTGGTTCAATCTTGTGGTTAAAGATGGCTGGAAGTTTTTCTTCCTTGCCTTTGCGGATGTTGAGGGCAACTACTTTGTCGTCAAAGCATACGAGTACACCAATATTTTGAGTGCTGCACTGCTTGACAATTTCGCTATTGTCGTTGTCGTAGTGCTGTCATTTGTTTTCCTCAAAGTTCGGTACCACTGGTTCCAGTATATTTCAATTGTTCTCGCTATTGGTGGTATGGCCCTCCTTATCGTCTCTGACCACATTATGGGCCACGACTACGACGCTGTAAACCCTGTCAAGGGTGATTTGTTTGTGCTGCTGGGAGCCGCCTGCTACGGTATCTCCAACACCTGGGAGGAATACTTTGTATCAAAGCGGCCACTTTACGTCGTTTTGGGCCAACTGGGAATGTGGGCATCCATTATCATTGGAGTACAGATCGCCATCTTTGAGCGTTCCTCGATCCAAGAAGCCAACTGGAACACCGCAGTCGGCGTTTCGCTCATGGGCTACACCCTTGCTATGATGTTCCTCTACACTACCGCACCCATCTTATTCCGCATGAGTAGTGCTGCGTTCTACAACCTCAGTCTCCTTACCTCTGACTTTTGGTCTTTGCTTATTGGTACTAGAGTATTCGGCTACAAAGTGTACTGGCTCTACCCCGTTGGCTTTGTTCTCGTGGTTATTGGTATTATTTGTTACTGTGCCGCTCCTATGACCAACTTTGGTGAATCTCTCAAGCCTTGGCTCCAAGAAGACCAGCACGATGGTATCGATGGGTTTGGTACTGCAAAAGCACAAATGAACAACTCAAACTCAAACAAAACTGCTCCCCCAAACATACAGGAGGATGCATGATCCTTTTTATTTACCTGATATAATTTAACGTATAATTTGTCGACAGTCTCAAGAGTTTAGAGACATTATCAACAGTCTCAAGAGTTCAGGGACATTTGTACTCATAAATCTGGTCTACACCCTCATAAGGCGGCACTTCAAATCCATACTTGTGGGCAAAAGCGCCGTCAATGAACCTTCCTCCAACAAACTGACGCCCTTTAAAGTATCCAGCGCAGGTTTTTGGTGCTGTCAGACTGATCAGGGCAGTGGGGTGAAACCTGGATCCCTCGGGCCCTGTATCCACATTCCATCCTGAGGGCACATCTACGGATAGTACCGGCTTTTCAGTAGTGGAGAGTAGATCCATCACCGGGACAAACGACTCCCTGACTGGTGGTTTAAAGCTAAACCCAAACAGAGCATCAATGATCAGGTCAGTCGATTTGAAATGGGTTTGCAGGTCGGTGGTGTACTCAATGTTCATCTGCTCGAGCTGGGTGTGGAGCCCTTTGAATATACCGCCAGAGCTTATTTTGGGGCAGTAGATTGTTGGAATATATCCCAAAAGTCTCAAATGCCGGGACGCAACTAGACCATCACCGCCATTGTTGCCTGGACCCACCAGCACCAGCACCTGGGGTCCCTTGGACGGAGGGTGGATGCGATAAGCGCACTGTGATACTGCCAAACCAGCCAATTCCATCAATTGATCAATTGAAAATCCATAACTGGACATGAGCTCCTTGTCAATGGCAGCTGCGACCGATGAACTCACTTTTAGCATGTTGCTCCGGTTGAGACCTTACAAACCCCCATGCGGTCAACATCCATAGCACTTCGACAGGTGACTTTTTTCACTCGTCCCAGATGCGGTCTTTGCTCACAAGCAAAAGAAACTTTAAATCAGGTTAAAAAGGTGTACCCATTCGAGTACAAAGAGATTGACGTCACTCGACCGGAAAACACAAAGTGGTATGATCTTTATGCATTCGATGTTCCAGTGATGCATTTTGAAAACAACTCCAATAAAGAAATTGTTATGCACCGAATCAGCACTGAAAAGGCAACCGAAATCTTAAATAAGCTATAATAATGGGGGTTTTCTTTACAGTTTAGGCTCGTCCTTCTCGTACAATTCTATATCTTGTACAGGTTTTGGAATCTCAACCAACTTCATGTTGGAGTGGAAACTGTCTAAATCAGTGAGAATTTTGCCCTTTGGACTGCTCTTTGATGTAGCACTTCTCAGGTGAACAACAAACTTGGCCCGGTCCTCGCCAATAACGTACTTGTTGAAGATATCAACAACATCTTGTTTAGTAGCCTCGCGCGCACACTTTGCAATCTTCTCACGGCGGCTGAAATCGTAATAGCCACTTAGAATATTCGACCAATAGCTAGATGCTTCCTGACGGAGGCTTTTAAATTTCTCGAGATTGTTTTCCACCACGGCATCGACATTACTTTGAAACTCAGTCTCTGACATTTTCTCAATGAGTGCTCCAAGTTCAGGTAACAAAGCCTCAATACGTTCCTCCAGATAGTCTGTGGGCTTTTCCGATTGCGCAATTATGTCCAGATACATGGAGCTGCGAATGTTTCTAGAGTATGAGCCAACAACGTACCCCAGCTGTTCTTTGGTGCGCAGTGTATGGAAAACGGGAACTTTAATGATTTGACAGAGCACTTCCAAAGCCGCCCGCTCCTTGTAGTTGGTGCTGCTAAAAAGCTGAAAGCGACAGGCGATTGCAGAGTTTGGCTCGTCTTTATCCATCAGGTCGGCTACGTATGCGGAATGACTCGATCTTGGGAGCCAATAAGACCTTTTGAAAGGCTTTGGAGTCAGAGTTGCAGCATTCAGGCTATCGCGCACTTGACTGCAAAGTGCTTTTGCGTCGTGCTCCAAGAAATTGCCTACAATCAAAAACTCCAGATCAAGATTCTTGAGCACCTTTTCGCGATGTCTGCGAATATCCTCAACCTTGAGCTTCTTTAAGGCATCCAATCTCGTGTTCCATGGCCACATACCAGCCACCAGCCAGCTCAAACTCGTTTGCGTATTCAGCTGCTTATATGGGTTATCGTAGCATGAGTTTGAGATGTTGCGACGAATACGCTCTTGAATAGTATAGAACCGGTCCTCGGGTAGCGGAGACCCCTTTAGAGTATCAACAATTACCTTCAGTAGGTTGGGAAGCTTTTCATTGAATCCAGCAATAAGTATCTCAATGCCATTCTGAGAAGTAGAGAGGGAATAATTAAGCCCAGCAACTTCCGCATAGTATGTGTAGTCGTTGAGGGCGTCGTTGATCATCTGTACCAATACATCGGTAGCCATATGCGCCTCGGGATCAAGGTCAAATGCCTCACTCGTCAGCTTAATATCCAATTGTGCTTTGGGCATCTTGAATGTATCATCTTTCTTATACCAAACACGGTAACCTGGTTTATGCACTACGAGTGTGGGCCTCTGAACGACCATGGTAGTATCAAGCACATCAAAGTTATTGGGCACAAATTGATTTTCGACAGGAATATGAAACTCGGGGGCAGTTCCAACGTTCTCTAACTCTTTAATGAACTCATCTTCACGAGAAAGCGAGTACTGAGTACCATACCATTTCTCAGTCTCCTTGAGGTCCTCGAAAGTCTGGGAGATGAGAGTAAATCTACAATTTTGGGGGTTCAAACGTTCACAATATTCTTGAAGAACCTTGGGATCATAGCTTCGCGGGATAGAATGGCACAAAATGTCGTCGCGGGGGATCTTCTTATGCATGATTCGAGCGTAGCGCGATGCGGTGGTGCTGGGTTTCCCTTTTTGCATATACCAAAAAGCTGCCTGAGACGCACGTTCTAATTCATCAAAGATCCAAGGCTTGGGACCCACCTCCGCCAGCATGTTGATGTACTGGAAAGTGCACTTGACCACATCTTGCCAGTGCTCCAGACCAGATTTAGTCAACTCAATCTCAATGATGAAAAATTCATAACCTTCACTGATTGGATAAGTACCGCAGCTCAGGCCATTGGCCCAAGACTTTTGCTTAAAGTAGTATAGCAGTGAGCCCTCTGATTCGTGGCCAATGAGGTGAGAGAAATAGTTGCTGGGGCTTTTCTTGTAGAATTGGTCTCCATCAGGAACCATAAAGCGAATATCCAGCTGGGTCAGGTCCATGATGGGCCGGGCCTTTGTGAGGGTTCCCATGTGCTGAGGCAGTACTGGTGGTGCAGACCACTGTTCCTTGTCGTTATGAGCATTCGGGACCTCAGAAAAATACTCTACAACCCAGTCTTGGAGAGTATCGAGATCTTCTCTGCCTAAAACCACAAGCTTCATGAGGGTGGACGTATAATGAGTCTTGTAGAATTTAACCAGCTCTTCTCTCACGTCGAGGCCCTTTGAGGTAGGATATGTATCGAGGGTTTCACAATTGCCGGTGGAGAACTTATGATAAGGGTGATCTGGGTTGCACAAGCTCTTCTCGAGCTGGCTAAGGCGCCACCAGTCGTTGCTAAGGTTCTTTTTGTTCTCGCTATCAACGGCCAGAATCTCACGGTCCTTGCAGCTCTCACTAAAGAGCGGGGATATGAAAAACTGCGCAAACCGGTCGAGAGCGCCCTCGAGGTGTTGCCACGAAACGTCAAAGTAATAGTTGGTGTTTTCGCTCGAGGTGTATGCATTGTAGGTTCCGGCATGATCTGTAAGATACTTGGAGTATTCGCTCTCATTTGGGTATTTTTTGGTGCCCATAAACAGGAGATGTTCCAGGAAATGGGCCAGCCCAGCCAGCTCCTCTGGGTCCGAGTATGCGCCCACATTGACATCTAGCGCGGCGCTCGCCTTGTCTGTAGTCGCATCATTGATCAGCAGGGCCTCCAGTCCATTCGCTAGCTTGATAATTCTATACTTTCTATCGTCTGTGCGGGGTTGAGTGATGTTTTCGCAGACCACTTGCATGATTAAGCCTGACTGAGCTCGAGCTTTCTATGCTTTGTGTGTGCTACATAAGAATTTAACTCCCTAACTGATCCAAAAAAAAAAATATACAGCTTATTCAATTGGTCTTGAGCAAACTTCTTGTTCGTTCTTTGACTTGTCGCCTTGAGGAAACTAATTGCTTGATAATGTGACGAATATCAGCAACAGAGGTATATGTTTCGGTAAGCGCAAGAGAATTAATAGCACTGTCTACTGTTAGTCTTTTACTGGCGCTCCTCACAAGATATTTCTCAGCTAGAGCTCGAAAGCGTGGGATCTTGAAATACTTGCCCCGCTCTTGATATGCAATCTCGACGTTGTATGAATGCTCTGTATATATCCTTTTGGCCCTCAAACGCCTGCGCAAAGCCTGGACATCCTCTTGAGTAGTGCCGTACGATAGGGAGCTTGATTATTGTGTCAATGTCCATATCCCCAAGTTCCCAGAGTTTGTCTTGCTCTCCACTTACAGCATACTGGATTACTTTTGGTTCATGTTGTAGTTTCTTAAGCAAGGCTACCTGCGCTTGAGACTGGTGTGCTCTCTTTGATCTTTTTGAGTGCGTAAAATCGACCTGGGGAGTAGTTAAGACGGTGATGTCTCAACCCTGAGTCTACACGTGGTATACCGAGGAGTATCCACCTGTACCCAGCGTTTTGAGAACTTTATGAGTGGTGCTACTAACCTGGACGCTTTCGTACCACAAGATGAATATCAGACTAGAGCGAGTGTACTAGGCACATTGGGGGTACTTGAGGGATAAAGTGGCCTCGACAATGATTCTAACTATTATATCTAAATGTGTTCTACTATCAGTATTTCACACAAAGGGCCAGGCTCACCAAAATAAAACGACACACACGAGCTCAATCGGGGGTTTCTTCTAGCCCTATTGTAGGCGCTGTTGTAATAAATCAAGATACGATGGCTCTACAGATGTACTCATGTCGCGCTGAGCACCACACTTTGCGAGCTGTAGGGCCTTTTGAAACCCATAACTCTTTGACGAACACCACCGGACATCAATCTCAATATGATGTTTGTGGGCCAAGCTGAGTAGAGTCCTTATCGCGCTTAGAGTATGCGATTGATCGCTCGAGGTAATTTCAGGCCCATTGATGTCCTTGAGTCCTTCAATGGCCAAGTACGCTTCTTGGGACCTCGTCATTATATTCCATTTGTAGCCGCCCGTGTTGTAGGCTTTTTTGACAGCATACATTATCGCAGACAGTTCAGCATGTATGCTTGTCTGCTCAAATGGTGTTCCATAATCGTTTAGTTGAGAATTTGGGCCACCGTAAATTCCCCACCCCGCGAAATCACCCGCGTGAGTACGGAGACAACTACTAGCAACATACAGAATTTCGCCTGACATTATAAAGAGGGCAAACAGCCAATAGGCCCGATATTTGCATGTCCGCAGCGTATGTCTCAGTCCCAAATATTTAGAGTCTGTACGAGGCAATGCCATGCATAATGTATGCATATCTATATGCAGGGGCAAGCTGAGCTCACTTGTAAACACACGTCGTCGCTCACAATAGCACAAAATGTCTGCAACTGAATCACTTTTGTGTACGCTTGTCAGTAAGAGATCCAGAGCCACTCACTACCTGTCTTTTGCCCTTGCCAAAAGAGGATATGGCTGCAGAATATTTGAGAGAGCTTGAACCGCATTACTCTAGATTCGCTATAATTAGAAGTTTAGGATCCGAAATTTGCATACAGAAATATCTCCCATCAACTAGATAGCCCGTACTATTCGAAAATAATTATTAATAAATAACTTTCCCAGATAATCCATGCAATATGTACGGAAGGAAGCTTGGTGCACTGGATCGAGTCTATGTAGCCATGTCCTCTGGTGTTGATTCATCTACGGTAGCTGCTATGTTAACCAAAGCACTCGGAAAGGATCGAGTTCATGGAGTGTTTATGAACAACTGGTCATTGACTGCAAAGTGCGCAGAAGCAGACTGGAAACAGGTGCAACAAGTAGCACATGCGCTAAAAATCGATTGCCATAGAGTTAATCTCGAGAAGGAATACTGGACACAGGTATTTGAGCCGATGATATCTCAATATGCCCGAGGGCTCACCCCCAACCCTGATGTGAACTGTAACCGTCAGATCAAATTTGGTAGCTTAATTGACCATTTAAAAGACTATGACAGTAACTTCAAATGGGTAGCCACTGGCCACTACGCCGGTGTCTCGGAAAGAAACCTAATTTGTCGTCCCTCTTATTTACCCAAAGACCAAAGCTATTATTTGAGCACAGTGACCCCTGAGCAAGCGAGTCACGCTCTTTTCCCGCTAGAATCACTATCCAAACCCCAAGTTCGTAGACTCGCACAAGAATTCGAGCTTTCAACCGCCCAGAAGCCAGACAGCCAGGGTTTATGTTTTGTCGAGCAAACACACAAGAGCTTTGATGAGTTCCTAAGGGAATATATCGAGCCCAATCCCGGCTCAGTTGTTCTCGAGGATGGTACAAAGGTTGGCACGCACAATGGCCTGTGGACGGCCACGATCGGGCAGCGCACAAGCACATCAATGCCTCAGGGTGATCCCCAGTTCAGTGGCAAATGGTTTTATTCTGCAAAGAACGTGGATAAAAACGAGCTAGTGATTGTGAGGGGCCATGATCATCCCAGCTTGTTCCAGAGTACTGTGGAGTCGACCGACTTTATTTGGCATTCTAAGCCCAAGTCAGAGCTATGGGCGCAATACCGGTCTCTCCAGAAGCCCATCAAGGTTTCAAACTTATCTGAAGCGGGTAATTTAATCACTGTTGAGCTGGAGGAGAAGAGAAGGGCCATAGCACCGGGTCAGTACCTGGTACTATACGATGATAATCGCGAGATTGTTGGTGCGGGAAATATTTCCAGTGCCTACTGATTGTACATACATATTTATTTATTCCATTCATATTAAAAAGTCGCTCAAGGATAGAGTAGGTGCTGCGAGCGATGCTAGGGAGTTGGTATTATCTTTTTGATCTAAGCTCTGACCCTTGCGCTTCTTTGACCGCTCCTTTGCCGACTTTGCTTTATTCAGATCGTGGGAATGCCTACTCGGTGGTGCATTTAGCACAGGTAGTAATGATTTGCCCGTGTGTTTGTGGGAGCACCGGCAACAGTACTCTAGTGTCACCTGTTTACGTATTTCAAAGCTTTTGTGTTGCTGACACTTTTCAAGATACTTTTTGAGCTTTTGTTGCTTTCTTGAGCGTGCTTTTTTGTTTAAATTGTGGCTCGTGCGAGTGCGAACGTAGCACGTGATACCAGGCACCCAAACTACACTACAGGATGGGCACGAAAGCGGTCGCGAAGCTACTGGTGACGCTTTATTGGCCTCATATTCATATAGATTTGCTAATTTATCGTCCCATATAACCCTCGCGGCCGACTGTAAATATGTTTGGTCCATACTCTCGAGGAGATCGCTTGTGTAATATTAAGCATCTTGGAGATAAACAATGATATGGCCAAATGGCCCCGCAAAACGACTCAAGTATCTGAGATCCGATCCTGGCACGGACATCGAGCCATTCGTGCACTTTAGTATCTCAAAGAACGGGTACTTTGGCGTATTCATAACAAAACACCGTATCGGTCTGTACCGGCTCAAACCGTTCGCGCCAACGTTCATTTACACTGATCCAGACGCTGACTTTTCACATGTATCCGTATCCCAATCTGGAAGGTACGTTGCAGTGCGGTCTGGTTCAAATATTCACATTTTCAAGGTCGTTCCCTTTGACAGTTTTACCGAGATCTTGAGGTCTAAAACTGACTTTGGGAGGGGCATGGGCCCCGGTGAAGCAGTTGGAATTCGAGAAATCAATCTGGAGCTGGTCAAAGTCCTCAAAAGTGAGCACCCCATCGTTAATGTATGCCCATTTCAGGACTACTTTGTGGTGGTATCTCCAGAGCATATGCAATTCAGCTCCTGGTCTAGCCCAGAATTACAACCCGTCCATACTGGCTCAATATTGGATAACTTGAACATAGTCCAGGCGTCGCACTCGGCTCTCCTATCTCGTGTGTGCCTTTTGTGCGACTCTGATCAGTTGTTCCTCGTCCATCTTAAACGCGACCAGTTTAAAGCAATGCCGTTACCAGCAGAGCCTGAGCCACCGCTAGCCACTTCCTTTAACCTGAGGTTTGCAAAAGTCGTTGTGGTGTACGAGTCCAAGATCCTGCTGTATAATGTCAAGGACATGGATGAATCCCCCATCTCGGTTGGACTCCACAGCCTGGGCAAGATTAATAGCCTCGAATGGTCTCCTGCTGGCAATGTCTTGCTTGTATGCCACTCGCGAGGCTGGTGCTGTCTATCTGTGCTGGGAATGCTCTTGTACAGCAGCGACGACCCCGTGTCATACGGTGAATGGTCTGTAGCTGGCGAAGAGATATTCTTGTTGACAGAGAAAAATCATGATTTGATCACTTATGAAACAATGAGAGTATTCTACACATCTCGTGCGAATTTCGATACCCCGATTTTGTGCTTTGGGAATCGTATCCAAATCGACACCCACAAGTCAAAAAGTGCTTTACCGTCCAACGTATGGCACACTGTACCCATACACCAGTCCTATTTGAGTATGAATTGGCCTATCACTACAGTATCCCCCTCCGCAAACGGCAAATTCGTCGCACTGGCAGGCTCTTACGGGCTAATATACATGTCTACACTGGAGCGACAGTGGAAAGTTTTCACGGAACACGACATCATGATACGTAGTGGTGGAGTACTCTGGTATAAGGGTCATCTGATCTTATCGACCCTCACCGAATCAGGTGGATCTAATGTTGAAATGTACTCCACTGCCATAAAAGGCTCGAGTGTAACTGACGAGGAAGAGCAATTACTTGCTAAACTCAGCTTCGAACACAATGTTGTCACCATGTCTGTTTGTGAAAAGAGCGATACTCTGGCCGTTCTTCTCTCAAGTGGTGTGTTTAGTGTTTACTCTCTCAAGCAAGCATCATCATTTGAGATTAAATCTCAAGATAACTTGCTTGAGGTATTCAAGGCTCCAGCAAGGGTCCGCTCCCTTTTCGTTGTGAATACTGAAAAAGCACTATTCCTTATAGACGATCGACTAGTCCAGGTGACTCGCCAAGGCTCTGGCTACCTGCGCCGTACGGTCCACAACCCGGTGGAGTTTTTCTTTGTGGAAGACGAGGATATTTGGCTGTTTGATGGCTCTGACGTTGTAATTGTGGACCTCGTGAGCCTCAAAAAAGTAGGAATTGACCTCGACAGCTACCCCATAGGGATTAATACCAGCAAGGGCATTATAAGCGTTGCTGAGTGTGCTGATCACACGAGCTTCGACCGTTCTTTTACCCATGCAGAGCCTTCAATTAATTTCGAAGTTTATCTCCCTCACCTTTTTGAGGTCACTGAAGACACCTCAACGCTGGCTAAACGCTACTGCCACTTGGACTTTTTCGATGATGTTATGGAGTCGACTCTTTACCATACGCTGGTAAATGACTCTTGTACCCTTGCAGATATTGTTGAGATCATCAAGAGATACTGCAACTGGCCTGCGCTTACGGCTCGTTGTGCTCGTAAGATGGAGACAAAGTACTGGGAGAAATTGTTTGGGGCATTCGGAGAGCTTCCAGAATCACTATTTTCTCGAGCCCTGGACGACAACAAGCTTGATACCGCAGCCGAGTATCTCATGATTCTCCAGGCCCAGTTCAAGGCAGACCCCGGTGACAAGAGTATGGTTGAACTGTTTAAAAAGGCGCTTGGCCAAGATAAGTTTGATATCTGCAAACAGCTGAGCGATTTCCTGGCGGCAATTGATCCGGAGGGTAAAACCCTCAGCAAGTTTGTCAAAGATTTGGATTTAGAATCTTCAAAGTCTCTTTCATCCAGCAGCGATTAGCCGCCGATAAAAACTGTTGATAAATATGCTTTTAAATGTATATACCGTTTCTATGGGATACGTCGTCTCACTGAGGAACAAACTTGCCGTCCTGATAGTCCTTGAAGGCTTGCATGATTTCCTGTCTGGTGTTCATAACCATAGGTCCATAAGCAGAGATGGGCTCATTGATGGGTTCACCAGCCATAAACACGAGCTCTGAAGTGCTCTTGGAAGCAAGCTGGACGGTACTACCAGACTCGTTGAGAGCGACAAGACTCTTTCCACTAACGGTCTTGCCATTGACAACAACCTCGCCGTTACGGACAAGGACGGCACTGACCCATCCCTTGGGAACTGTCAACTGAGTACTGGTCTCACCCTCAAGCTTGATGGTGTAAAGACTCATGGGGGTGAAAGTAGTAGCGGGTCCTGTTTTGCCATTGTACTCGCCCGCAATCAGCTTCAAGGTACCATTGCCCTCAGAAAGAGGAATAGTGGGGATATTTTCAGATGTAATCGCTTGGTAGCCGGGCTTGGTGAGCTTGTCCTTGGCAGGTAAGTTGATCCACAGCTGAAGCATTTCCAAAGTGCCACCAGTACGAGTGAAATTGTCTGAATGCATTTCAGAGTGCTCGAGTCCACTACCGGCAGTCATCCATTGAACATCACCTGGGTAAATAGTATCGCTCGAGCCAGTGTTATCAGTGTGGGTAATTTCGCCCTGGAAAGCAATAGTAACAGTCTCGAAACCACGATGAGGGTGCATGCCTACACCACGTGGACGGTGGTAAGGCTCAAAATTAAATGGTGCACCATAGTCAAGCATGATAAAAGGGTTCAGCTGCACTCCTAGATTGTTGTAGTCAATGAGGTTGTGCACAGGCAAACCATCGCCAACCCAATGTCTAGAAGGAGCAGGAACCAAACTAAAAACTTTCTTCAAATCGGTCATCTTTTTCTGTTTTTCTATATCGGTTCCTGGGAATCCAGGCTTATTTATATCGTGCACTTGACGGTCCTTCGGAACCCCTTGGCGTTGCATACAGACTGCATGACATATACCCTCGCCGGAGTGCCATTTTAGTGCATAAAATGGTTTTGGAGCTCTACTGGGTTACTTTTCATGTAATTAGACGGATTTCCGAGTGATTAAAAAAGAATCAGAATGTTCGAATGGGCATAAAAGCCCCAAACGGGCCGAATAGTATTTAACGTTCGAGTAAAAAGTCTGGATCCAGTATTAGATCGGGGCACCGAAAAAAAATTGAGGCTTTAACACCTCTAACTCCCCGCCTGGGGGTCGAACCCAGAACCTTCGGATTAAAAGTCCGACGCTCTAGCCAATTGAGCTAACAGGGACGCGTCCGGCGTGGAGGCTCGAAGAAATGATTTACCTCACAGACTAAAATTTTCAAAATTTTCAGAAAAATGCTGACTCAGCGCAGCGATACTGAAGATTTTGCTGAAGCCCGTCCGTTGAGCGACTAAGGGCCCCCAGGCTCCCCAAATTTAATCTCCAGCCCGTCTGAAAACAGGTTCTTCAACTTGTATACCTTTTCCGCGGTTTTAAGCCGGTTTGTCCTAACACCTTTAATAAATTGTAAGAAAAAAAAAAAGGTGTTAGCGCGCGCTCAGGAGCGCATGAGTCCTTACGACTCTTGAATAAATTATATGGAAAAAAAAAAAATGACAAACCTGTATACCTTTTCCGCGGTTTCAAAGCTGTTTTTTTTTTTTTGCGTATAATTTATTAAAGAGTCGTAAGGACTCATGCGCAGGAAAAACCTTCGTTCGCCGCCAAGGTGGGTTCCATCATGAGTCCTTACGACTCAATAATAAATTATATGCAAAAAAAAAAAGAAAATCTTGGGATTTGGAGGATCGACCCCCGCACCCCTAAGCGACCGCGTTCAATTGACAATACCCCGGAGGAAGCCCGTGTTACAACTGGTGGACGACAGGAATTATTAGTCCTCGCCACACATGCCCCCTAAACGTACGACCCGTCGCTCCAAGACCCCTGCCCCCAAACCGGCTGCGAAGGCTGCGCCCGCATCGACCGCGCACTCAACCGAAGTCAACCCCGTTTTAGCACTTCCGGAGGATATGGAGCCGCCGCTTTCGACCGAGGAACTCGAACTCATCCGTCGTCTACGCACCGATCACTCGCCTTTTGACTCAGATGACCAGGGCATCCTTACCAAACGCGCCCGCACCGACTCGGAGCCTATTGCCTTTCCTTCACAAGCCGCAGTTCCCCCCACCACCCGGCACCTACGCCCCAAGGATTTGACCCCTTTCACGGCTCCTGTATTGGTGTCCGCTGAATTGGCGCAGTGGGTCGAGACTCAGAAATCCCGGTTGTTTTTAGAGGGCATTGCAGAGTCGGAGTGGGCAAGCTACCTGTTGCACAACCTTATGGGACCTTGTGTCGCCCAGTGGGCTCAAACCTACATCGTCGAGCACAACATTGCATCCCTGGGCGATTCTCCGCGTTACGAATGGGCACCGCTCCTTGCAGCACTGACGCTACGGTTCAACCTCGCACCTCGTGCCACAGCTACTTTAGATGCATTAGCCGAAGAACCCACGGCTAACTCTACTGATACGTTCCCGGCTTTCCGCACAGTTGCGTTTGCTTGGACTGCGCTGATCGATATTCTGACAGACCGCACTGACAGTCAACGCGCGAAATTGAGCGCCTTAGCCCCGAGAAATGCGCTCTGATGTCTCCCACTCGTTCCCTCAACCTCTCGCCCGCCCCTGACGCTCGGAGAGGTCGGCCAAGCGATAAGAAGGCTGAGACTGCGAAAGCCCCCGAACTGGCGAAGACCACGCACTCCTTGAACGTGGCACTGAAGGAGTCTCTGGCTCGAATCCCCACTGCTCCGCCCGTCAGCCCCCAGAAGCCGAAGGCGGCCCAAACCCTACTGAAGGCCTTTGTCGCCGAGGGCGATTTCGCGGAAGGTACCCCCGCAATGGAGATTGGTGTCACCAAGGAGGTCCCTGGCCCCAACACGTCCCCTGCGCGAGCCACCCGGATGACCGATGCTCGTCTGCGCAACGTGGAGCAGTGCGCTCTAGACAGCCACAACCGGACCCGGGAGCTCCTCTCACTGTTTAGGGCGCTGCACGGCACCGTCAACACCGTCACCACTGATAACAAGGCGCTCAAGGAGTCTGTAAAGGCCCTCACTGCCCAGGTTGGTACCCTCCAGCAGCAGCTGGCCAAGGCCAACACGGAAATTGCCACCGTTCAGGCCTCGCAGTCTACAGGCGCCGACCCCATAGACCTTAAAGCCGTCCAGGAGATGGTCCACTCCAAGGTCGATGAGTCCATGGCAAATTGTTGCTAACCAGGACAAAAAGAAAAAGTTCAGCAAGGCCACCCAAGCTGTCCGCAAAGACCGCAAAGCCGTCAGCAAGATGGCCACCCTGTAACTGCGGGTGCCTACGGGTACCACCTTCCTGCAGCTAGGCAACCGCATCGTGGAGAAGCACGGTTTGAAAGCCAACGATTTTGGCCTGGCCTGAACTGTCAGCCGTAACGTGCGAATCTCGTTCAACCCGAGCACCACTGCCGTCAATGACGGGTTCCAATGGGCCGCCAAATTGGACTACGGGTGTGTCGTCAACACCGTCACCGCCGATAACAAGGCACTCAAGGAGTCTGTAAAGGCCCTCACTGCCCAGGTTGGCACTGCCTTGCAGCGCCTTAAACAGTGAGAGGAGCTCCCGGGTCCGGTTGTGGCTGTCTAGCGCGCAGTGCTCCACCGGAGACTGGCACTGCGCTGTCATCTCTAGAGTGGATAAAACAGTTAGCGCAAGCTCCCTGCAAGCAGCCCTCACCGCACAAGGTCTCGTCACCAAACGCGAGCCCATCCGTATGGCCGATGGTGTTTTCAAGATCCCATTTGCCTCTGAGCAGGAGGCTAACAAGGCCACACATGTTATTGTGAACTTTCAGCGGTTCACCCTGATGCCTTACCGGTCCCGCTCCTATGCACAGCGCATCGCTGCCCGGAAGCGCCATGAGGCCACTGAGACTGACACTGAGATGAGTACTGAAGTATAATGCGATTAAAGGTACTTCAATTTAATGCTCAAAAGAGCACGGCCAAACTCACGGTCTTTGTGTCCTCCAGGGAGTTCAGAGAGGCGGACGTCGTACTGTTACAGGAAATCCCGGAAGGTTTTCGCACCCTCACAAAGGAATTCAAACTAGGCAACTGGCACACTCTTATCCCTAGGGTCACCTTGCCCGGTCAGGCTGTTCCCAACCTGCCGAGGGTAGCCACGCTCTATCGCAAGACATCTGCCCACTACCACATGATCCAACCGTGAACGCACTGGATGATCCAGACTTTAACGCAATTGAAATCAACGGCGTGACCATTGTCAACCTCTAACAACAGCTGTACCACTCTAGGACAGCTAGCACCGGTGACCCCCCAGGTCATATTGAGTGCCTCGAGAACCTACAACATTGCTCACCTGCTTTTGCTCCTACCACACAGGGCGATGCCCGGGAGCCCCTTACAATTCAACAATTCTACGATACCCAATTATCCGGCCCTGACGACGAGGATTTTGCCCCTGAGTACCAGTCATCTGCAGAGGAGGACTCTGATGCAGAAATGGAGACTTCTACTCATTCAGACTCCGAGACCCAAGATCAGGTTTCTTCTGGCAACCGCCACTCCTCCACTAACCTAAATTAACCTGACCGCTATGCAACACAGGTTTACGATCTCTCTTTATAAGTCTGGCCCAAGAGGAATCACTGATACCCTTGCCGAAAGAATACTTCATGAACGGTCAGAAATCACTATCATTACCGAAGAGCCTTTCAGGGATTTGGCCCATAGAACAGCCTGGAAGAGCTCCTTTTACACCGAGCCACATCAGGGAACTCACTGCCCATCTTTGTGCCAAAGTGCTATATTGTACGATTTCTCTCGCTGGACCCGCCCTCGGGGGCACAATCGACTTAGTTTGGGATACTACCAACACTGCTTCGACAGCAAACTGCAAGGTAAATGAGACCATATTGGTAGAACGAAATGACCACTTTCCCTTGAAATAGAGTGTGCCCATCATCAAAGGAGCCCATCATCAAAGGAGACTTCACCCAACTCGTCAACACCCACCGCGGATCCAGATTTGTCCCGGCTCAACCGGCTCAACCCTGAAAAGTTCCGCGAAAAAATCAACCAGAAGCTTACGGCAAAATTTTTGGACCCCAATGCGCAGCGACTGGCGCTACAGAAACAAAACACCAACAGCCGCATCAAAGTACTTATTGACAGCTTCCATGAGGAATGTAACAACGGTAAGGGGCTTTTATGGATCGGTGAGTGTTGTGTGGACGGATAAAGTACCTAGACAAGGGGCTAGGACTATCGGCTGTAGTTGGTGACAGCTCAGTCCATACTACACTCGCAGAAACTTCACTCACAGATGCCCTAAAACCCCTTACCGTTGTTACATTGGTGGACGACAGCGGAGTCGACTGTGATTATGTGATACCCTCCGGTGCCCTACATGTACTATTTAGCAGATTGAAGCCTTATTTATTATTACACTTTTATTGATGAATTTGGCCTTTATTGTCTCTAGCTCACACACCCTTCAAGAAACAGGCAATTTTAAAACACATAGATTGTACCAATTGCACCGTATAAAGTAGGTCTACAAGTAGCCACCCAATCTGTGAGCGGGAGATCAGTCAGTACTTCAGCGCTCAAACCACACCACTACGGCTAGAGATCTTGGAGAGACCCTTGGCAGGGTGAGCTGTCCCAATTGAGTTGTCCACTGACCCTGTTAGTTAGCCAGTCCAGTTATAACTACCAACTAGTAAACACAGGAGATTGTCAGACAGTTCCCTCTGCAAACTTACTGACGATTAGCAAATACTAACAATATTGATTAATTCAATAAATTGAAACGGCCCTGAGTATGTCCTCGCCAATGCTTGAATACCAGAGCACTGAACTGGTGAGCTACAATATCTATTCAACACTAATATACTCATTATGCATCGACACTCATGCAGTGCCTTTAATAAATTTACGGACAAAGTCTTCGGGCTTCTTCTCGACGTTCACAGCGAGGTAATCGTCAAAGTATTTTAAGACGTGACATCCCTGTTTCCAAAAGTTGACGGTCTCCTGGAACTCCATATGACCCTTTGCCAGAAGATGATTGCGAACACCGAGATCCTGTACGTATCTATTACGCTCAAACTCCTGGCGAATCTTGGTGCGCACGAGACCGACTGGGATGTTCATCTCAAACATCTCCACAAAATTAGGAGAGCGGCGCATGTAGAGACGATACAGGCTGCGAACAGCTGCTGCCAATTCTTGAGGGCTCTTGTAGTTTTTCACAGTCTGTGCGAATGCCGTAGCGGTGGTAGGCATTGTGAGTGGATTTCAGAGGTTACTAATTGGTGGGTTTAAGCCATCATAACACCCTTGGGGAGGGGGGTGCTATGCGACAGCGACGACGACGACATCAGGAGATTCGCAAGTTTATAGTGCTGCTACGTAAATTATGAGTAAATACCTTGAGTGACCATTTGGAATTGATCGTAGAGGCGTGTATACACGCTACCATAACTCTTGAATATGAGTGTCTTTTCGACATATGTATCGGCTTCTGCTTGTGATAAATGCAAATGAAACCGTTGTCGGAGTTGCAGAGCAGTGGAGACACCGCTTTGAAAGCAAGGCAGCCTAGATTGCACACTCATCACTTCGATCATTCGAATGAACTCGTCAGAATTCGCGCGAAGGACGCGAAACGCCTTTTGCATCAGTTGAACAAACTCCTTGTACGCCTCCGAGCCTACACCACCCATCAGCTCCACATATTCGTGCGTGAGCTTGAAGGGAGCAGCTTCAAAGCCAAAGTGACCGGGGGAATTGGAGAGCATAAATCCAAAGTCAATATGGATAATGTGGCCCTCATTGTCTAGGAGGATATTACCATTGTGCCGATCTTTAATTTGTAACAAATAACAGAGTATTGAGTATGCAGCCAATGACTTGATGAAATTTTGCACGGCCCTCTTGTAGGTGCGACCGTTGCGACTGCCGAATTTCTCCTCGAAATGCTGGCTGAGCTGCGGCACTTTTTCGACGCCCTCCCCGCTAGCCTGAGGAACTACACCTGTCTTTTTTGATAGTGCCTTTTTGATCGAATGGATCGAAAGACCATTCGTAATGGTTTCCACAAGACCAGAGGAGCTCGAAGTGACAAGAATTCCCATCTTCTTGACCCAAACATCAACCCCAGCTTCCATCCACAGTTTCTGCGACCACTGGATCAGCTGCGAAGCCAGCGCCTCCTGTCTGAGGTCGTCGCCTGTTTTGATGATGACACTAAAAAGGTCCCAGTTGGGATACGACCCATACGGTGATGCTCTGCGAATACGCTCCTTCCTGGAATTCCAGTCTTCACCCAGATTGGCAGCGCTAGGATCATCACTTGAGCCGAGACCTCCCACCTTCATATCATTCTCCAATTTACGGTCTCCGGCCTCGCCACTAACAAGGATGTCATGGTCCTGCATCGCCTGCATGTTGTCGATAATTTTCGCCTTGATCGATGCGATTTCGGCTTTTGGTAGCTTGGCACCGTCGGCGCCCTCAAGCTGGGCGATAATGAGGCTTGCGGTACGCATTTGAACAACCAGCTGCTGGATCTCGTCGTTATCATTGGGTCTTGTGGCCTCCTTATCGCTAAGGTCTTTTTCGCGGAGAGATTTAACGCTCGGGCTGCGGGGAGACGCTTTGAATTCCTCAATATCGTTGATGGAGTAACCCGAAATATCTCTCTCCACAAGCGGGAGCTCACTCTCGATGGTGGGGGTATGCAAAGGTTGTGGTGCCTCTCTAAAGTTGCGCTCGAATAAATACTTGCGTTCATCTGGAGTGCGAAGGATATAGCGATTACGGTGAGTTGTGGGATCGAAAGAGACATCATCCTTCAGATACTCTACCAGTAGCAAAAAAGGAGTCTTTTCAGCACTATTCAAGACAGTTGCTTCACTGGGGGAGATGCGAACAATCCGGTGCTGGCGATTCTCTGCTGGTGTGTCGAGCAACCATGGAATATCGACTTCTGCAGGGAGATCTCGGTTCAAGAGAGCCAGCTCTAATTGCAAGGCACTAAGGCGAGCCTGCTTGGGTACAGAGACGAGCTTATTTGCAATTGTTTGTAGCGAGTACACAAACTGGGTCTCGCACTTGAAATAGTTCATGACTAGTTGTCTGTGTGATGAGATGCGGTCCATGTCAGTGCTGCTTCTTCGGTTTGGTACAACTGGATCAGTGATGTGGAGGTTGGGCAAGGACTTTGCCATGACATGCATTCCGGAGCCAGGTGCTTTGTCGTCGCCATCCTGGTCATTATCATTTTCTTCTGTCTCCAAGTCAGTTTCTTGGGGTGTGGTGGCACGTTTCAGCAACAAAGTGCGTTGCCTTCGGCCTTGCGCGGTGACAAGTGGCTTGATTGCCTGTGCGGCCTGTGGTACCAGCGCGCCCATCACCATAGAGGCTAGAATGAGGGCGGGAGAGGCATTATCGCGCATTGCTCCAGGCTCTGGTGGTAGGCTGCTGAAAAGGAGCTCCTGGAGCTTGTTGTACAATCGTTTTGATACGCCAAACCCATACGTTTGAGGTAGGTCTGCCAGGTCGGTGATTGACGCCTGTAGTTGCCAAAATACCAGCAGCGTAGAGTGCGGTGAGCGCGAACACAGTTCTACCAAATAATTTTCGAGGGCGGCGCTATCGGTTTCCACCGTAACAAATACGTGTACCAGCTGAGGGAGATAGAATGCCACCTCTACATCGGGGTATGAACGGAGCCGCTCGCAAAGCTTCCAAACAATCCCAACATTATTATTGTATCTTACAATATGGCTAACACATTGGAATACCGTAAATTGCGGGCTTTCGATTAGCCGGAGCAGCATGCTATGGCCTCCTCCGTCCATGTCAGCTTGGGACGAGAGACGTGCCGCGTTTGGTGGTTTAGGCAGTTATATGGGGTGTATTCAATATGAGTTTATAAGTATTTAGATATCTAATTCTTGGCAGATATTTTCAGGGAAACTAAGGGAAACTAAGGGGCTGCGTAAGAAGTCGCATAGATCAGACGTTTAGTTGGCCGATGGTTCTGGCATTGATTTGAGCTTCAGAACCGGCGGTTTAGCTCGTGTGTATACCACATCCACCTTTTTGGGCCCCGGAAACGAGTGGAAAAATAAAAGCACTCCACACATGGTCATGTTGGAACCAAATGCATAAACCACAGAATTGTCACAATAGCACGGGGTGAGATACAAAGGAGAGCTGCAAATCCTGGTCCCCACCATAGCCATGAGGAGGTTCATGAGTTGGGTGCCACAACCAGTTGGGAGCCACTACTCAAACCTCGAGGCAGCCATTCCAAATACGGAAAGAGGCCTCAGGCTAGATGATCACACCAACCCTGTGCAAATGACACGACAAAAACGTGCGCTGCTTGGACTAACTGCTTGAACTAACTACCACATTTGCTAGAAGCTCAGATATATTTGCAGAAGCTCAGAGGCATGTCTACCAGTGGGTTGGGGCGGTCGCCACCTGATGGATCATAGAGAGTTGGAGCAAATTCGCCAAGGCATCGGCAGCCAGAAATCCGCGGAATCCGATGAAAACTCCAAGCAGCAGCAGGAGATGAAGAACTCGGTTTTGTCACAGATTCTCACCCCCGACGCCCGCGAGCGTCTGAACCGCATTCAGATTGTTCGCCCCGAGAGGGCACAAGAGGTGGAACAAATGCTTCTCAGGCTCGCCCAATCAGGCCAGCTTCGGGCAAAAATCAACGAGGATCAGCTTGTTGACCTTCTTGGCCGCTTAAACCAAGAAAAGGAGAGTAAAGTCACATTTCACCGCAAATACGACTCTGGTGATGAAGATGAGATCATTCCAACAAACACAAACAACCAGTGCGATGATGAGGATGACGACGATTTCTTTGACTAGGTGTCGACACCCAGTAGTGGGCGGAGAACATATGTAGCACCTAATCAGGTGCTTTTTGAGAGCTTGAATTGCAAGAAAAGTGTGTGTGTTGAGCCTTTTCATCAAATAAATTATATAAACTTAGAGGTGCTTGCCTGCAATCACCAATTACAGCTGAGTGGATGGCTGGTCATCACGCTCAGGATATCGGAGGATATTCTTGGATGGTCTGAGGATTCTCAGGGCGAAACATTCAATGTGTACGGTCTGAAACGTGTTTGAGCTATATTACACCACATGCCATCGCTGAAATAAATCTCACGATCAATAGAATCACTAAAATCCCGAAGATCAAGTGGGTAAACTGCTGCGGTATCTTGAAGGCACCTCGTAAGTGAAGCAATCTCTGATTCATCCTTGACAGGGAACGAATCATCTGTGACCACTGCAAAGACCAGGGCGGGGCGTATGCTTGATCTGAGCAGACCATTTAGGCCCAGGGTGGTGACTGGGAACAGAGAAATTAGCTCCAATGCGGGAGCAGTTGCGGTTTGGAGCATTGCTCGGACTATATTGGGATGCAAATTGCAGATAAATAGCCGTCTGAGGCAATGAGACCTGATATTGATGGCCATATAGGGAACGGACTGATCCATATCATAGTGTACCTTTTCGCATGATCTGGCGCCCACCAATTTGAGCTCCTCCAAGAGTGTGCTATCAATTTGTACCTCACTGTTTGAAATGTGTACTTTATCCCACCCGTGGTCTCTCTGAGCGTAAATATAGTTTGGGTATAGGTCGAGTTCAAGCACCCGTGAGGTGGGGAAATTCAGGGTTGCCCAGTCGGTAAAAGACAGAATTAGAATATCAATAAAGGGAATATCGTGAATCGGGTTCTTTGTATCATGTATAAGGGCTCCAGCGGAGAATGCTCGTATATTTGGTAGCTCCTGGATGAAGCCGGCAGGAATCACCCCCACTGCTAGTTTACCAATATGGCTTCTTGACTTTGCGGAAAGCTTGAAGCACGAGTCAGGGTTTGCGCTAGATGAACAGCTCAGCTCAAAAATTACGCCGGGAAACTTTTCCACCAGGGCATTTATGGCCCATACTCCGTCCGCAAGGTCAGGACAGGTCACGGAGATCGTCTTGAGGCAGCTCAAGTGCTCAGAAATGCTCGATATGGCCCATACGAGGCCACTTGCCTCTTGAAAACCGCTAAAAGTGACCTGCGCTATACGGATCGCCGAGACAACATCTGGGCAGATGTAGTTATCCTTGATTGCCAGAGCAAAGTCGTAACCTTCATTATCCTGTGACGAAAAGATGGCTCTTCTGTATAATTTGTTGATAACGAGCGCTCTCAGCGTCCGATTTACAAACATGAGGGGCATAAGCTGTGGGCGAGGAATCTGGTCGATGATTTGCGACCACACTGATAGAGGTAATTCTGTGTGCTGTAATCTCATTTCCGTTGGCATTGCTGCCCTTTGTCCAGTGTAATTGGGGGTTGCACCTCAGGTACCCAAGCGGAGGTTATATATGCACCACTAACCAGATGCACCCTAACCCAAGATGGGCTCTACAAACCGCAAATGGGGTTTTTTTCCCCGTGCATAAGCTGAAAGAAGTCAACTGGCGGAAAGCCAAAGCCTGCTTAAGCAGCCAGGCCTTCTATGCATTGCAGAGTATCTTCCTACAACTGGAAATCTTCATGATGCGGCAATATGCACGGAACATTGTTCCATGAGTATTCTGGGTTAGGTGTATTATATCATCATTCGCGGTGGCTCCACTTTGGGGGCCATCGATAAATAGCACTCGCTCAGGAAACCTATCACAGTAACTCAGAAAGACTTATAAAAACATAATTAGATAACGCTAACTACCGTGGGCCCAAAGCCGCACTTTTTGTATGGAATATGGGTCATTTCAGGGACCGAGTTGATCGCCTCTGCAATCAGTGGTAGACGGTCAAGTATAGGATCGCTCTTGAATTCGGGAATCATAGCAGTCAGTAAATCCTTGACGTGGTTCTCAGCGGATCTCAAAAGCCCGTGCACCGTTTCAATTCGTGACTGCATTTGTGAAAAGGGTATACGGCCCTCAGGTATCTCTGCAAGAACGCTGGCACGCAAACGCGATGGGATATTAATTTCCTTGACAGAGCCAATATTGATATAGCGATACACTATACTTGCCAAGTGTTGCCATGAGGACATTATGCAGCCCCTACTGTTTGGGTCATCGAATGCAATGGATTTGTACCTCGCCTCAAACTCCTGGAGATCAAAAAGGAAATCTAGATTTTCGCTAGCATGTAGTCTGTGTATTGTGCCGTCGAAAATCATCTTGAGGCCAGGATCCACAAAGATATCTTCGAGATTCTCCACTGGCTTGAGGTCACAACTGGTGATTATTTCCCAGTGAGGTGCCGGTGCGACATCTGCATCGAGCTCAAGGTCATCACACCAATTACACATCAAATGACCTCTATGAGCAATGCGGTACAGAGTGGTGCGAGAGATCTCCTTGGTAAAGTCGTCAGCGGCTGTTATTTCATCTCGTAAAACATCATCAACCCGACGCAGATATTCTCTACTCACAAACATCTTTGCAATCCGCTGTGCAGTTCTAGGGTTCATGATATTGGTGCAATCCATAAGCCATTGGTAGATTCCACGACCACTCAAAATGTAGTCCAGTTGGTATTCTTCCTTGGTGTCTGCGGTCTGGAAAGTAACATTTTTGAATAGCCGAATACCGTCAGAGGTATAATATTGATTGAGGGAATTACCATGTGGATGAAGTAGCCACTGGTGCCAATAAGGGCTACCATCCCCCTTACTCTTGTCAGTGTAGGGATGAGGTTGGATCCCGAGCATTCGATTCCATAGAACCATTAGCATTGACTCGCTAAACTCAAGATATCCGTATTTGTATTCTTGATAAATATGCACGAGTTTCATAGTGTTGAGTGCCGATTTGAAGAGAGTCCGCTGGTAAGAGTGCTGGACGTTAAAGTTGACACAGAAGTTTTCAATAATCGCAATTCCTTTTGCTGTGGGCTGTAGCAAAGTATTGCTTCCGGGTGCTACTAACCCACGCTCATTGGGAGAATGAAGAAGATGTGCATCGAGGTATCTCTGGATTAGCGGTAATATCGCGTCTTCAGGCATGGAGATACAAATATCAGAGAAATGCGGCCCATAGTCGAGTCTATAATTCAGCTGCTTCATGTTGGTATATGCCTGTTGAATGTTGAAAGAATAGGCGTGCCCACCACCAGGAAGCAATTTTCTTTTCTTGCCATCTTTGAGCTCTAGACTCAGCATAATGATGGAGAACGTGGACTCGAAGCAATCATATCGCGGCATTGATGTCGGTCGCGCCCGGAAAGGCAAACAGTCGTTATATACCTGCGGGCTCAAGAAGCCTGCATGACTTGCATGCATGAAAAATAGGGAGGTTACATTTACTTTGACAAGGGCCTCGAGACTTTAAACTTGAGAATTGGATAGCAGTATCACTGAAAAATCAAATGACGTTGTATTTAACCCCAAAAGGGCAAAATGGGACCCAGCCACTCTCCAGTTTGGCTGTTTGAGGTCCAAAATAATTCACTCAACAACTATGGGCTTCCATAGAAAATCATCTAATTGCTTTTGAAGCTCTCTGAAGCACAGCAATGCGCCAAAACAGAGGCTCAATAAGGGACCCACATGGGCCACCCCCATCAAATTCGCTGACCTCAGATGCATTGCATGTTTATTTCGGGTATCTGCTTTAGTAGTAGCCCGCCATGCGCGCGAAATACTAAGGGGAATCTCAGCCAAGTTTAGCTAAAATACTGAGAGCAATTGATCTTATATTACTGATGATATTGCGCAAGACTTTGCAGCCATGCAGGTGTACGCCCGTTTAGCAGATCTTGAGCGGGCCCCATTTGTTGAGATTAATTATTTAGAATATAAGTGAACGCAATAACGAGTCATAAGCAGTATGTATAGACACATATTTTCCAGAAATACTGCGCAAATATTGAACCACCACAGCATTTGCAAAAACAGCCATTCTGCGGTCCCACAGAGGGGTGTAAATCCGAGTGCAATGTACCGGAGATATTTGGCTAGCGCCGGTTTTCTTTGAGAAATAATGTATACTCTTAATCTAGTTACATCCGTGTGTATATCATAATTTAAAGGCATCATAGCTTTGCCAGATTCTCGCCGATAATTTTATCCCCAGTGCGATTTCTATAATTTTTGCGGAGAATCTTGCCTGAAGGATTCTTGGCAATTTCATTTACAAGAGAGATGCCGCCCCAAAGACGCTTGTGACGAGACACTCTCTTATTGAACCACTTTACGATATCCAGTGCTTCAGCACCGGGTTTTACGACTAGGTATGCACGAGGGCGCTCAGTGGTACCATCGCTATCAGGAACTCCAATGACAACGGCATCGATTACATTTTCATGCTCCATGAGAAGACCCTCGAGCTCAGCAGGTGCAACTTGATGACCTTTCGACTTGATTAGCTCTTTGATACGATCGACTAGCCAGCAAAGGCCTTTATCGTTGATAATACCAACATCTCCAGTGCGAAGCCACCCATCTTCGACAATCGTCTCATCAGTTGCTTCTTTGTTGTTCAAGTAGCCCTTCATAACCTGTGGACCCCGAATCCATAACTCTCCTCTGGAGCCCTTGGGGGCATCTTTCCCAGTCTCTGGATCAACAAGACGCATCTCTGTATCGGGCAGAATCCAGCCAACAGAGCTGGGGTCATAGGTGCTAAAGTCACTACCACAGCTGTGAGAGACGGGACTCAACTCGGTCATACCGTAGCCCTGGATACAATCGACGCCAGGGAAGCGCTTTTGGAAAACATCAACAACACTTTGAGACAAAGGAGCAGCTCCGCTCTGCATCAGACGGAGTGTCTTTTGCAACTGAGGTACGAACGGCTCGATATCAGGGATCTTGGCAAACGCGATGATCACGGGCGGGACGACAAAGAGGACCTGAATTCCATACTTAAGACACCCGGCAACAACATCCTTGAATTCGAATTTGGGGAAAACGACCAGATGCTTGCCCTCAAAGGGAGCTGCCCACAGGAACGCGTTCAAACCGTAGATATGGCTCATTGGCAAGGGTGCGCCAAGAACATCGCCCGCCTTGAGAGTTGCCATCTCCATCTTGTGTTGTTGCAATACATTAGAGTAAATGTTCATTTGAGATGTGATGACGCCCTTGGGGAGACCTGAGGTACCTGAAGAAAAGCAGTAGTACGCGTGCTGCTCAAAGGGATCTACCTTTGCAGCTTCAGCACGAGGAGCAGAGCTATCGGCAATTAGTGCATCGATATCCTTAACAATGGCGCTTAGCCTTTTCAACTCGCACTGGTGTTTGGCAATCTCAAGACCCTTGCGGGCCACCTCCTCGTTGAAGTCGCTCACAATAAAGAGTTTAGGCTTCACCATGCGAATCTGGTGGGCCAATTCCTCGGGCGTGTACAGAATATTGCTAGGGGAAACGATGCCACCGAGCAAGATCGTGCCCATATGGATACACTGCAAGTGGATATCGTTCAGGGTACTGAGCATCACTACGTCGTCTTTGCCAATGCCGAATTGAGATTGCAAATAATGACCAAACTTGAAGACACCGTCTTCCACCTGCTGGTTGGTGAAGCTTTGGCCTGTCGGAAAATCGGTGAATGCAGTCGCATTAGGCTGACGCTGGGGACGGGCAGCCTTGAAGTATTGTGAGATCACGTTTTCTTTTGCCAGCTTCCCAATCGAAGGAAATTCAGAAGTATAAATGGTCATTTTCAGAGTCGGGAAATAATGGGATCGAGGATTGATTTATATGCACCGCATAACGTGTGGGGTTTCGGATGCTGGACCTTGGGCAGTGGGGTACACGAGACCCACAAAATGCGGGGTGACAGGGGTGATAAAGAGCTGATGCATTAATATTTATCAAAGTACCACTGAAGAAATGTGCCACTCAGATGGCGCTTGCTTGTTTAGTCTACGCGTGGTCCCTAGACACCGTTCTGGGGTGCATGAACCCCGCAGAATTGCATAAGGCGCAAATGCCGAAGGTCGTTGAGTTGAGTTGCCGGAAAAGCGCTAATGAGTGTGAATAAGGACCTCAATGAGAGTATATGTACGAATCTCGAGAAAATTTGATTGCTTTCAGAGAATAATGTAACCAAGATCGTCAATAGCGCAGCTATCTGAAAAGTCCTGTTGAGTGGTGTGCTTTTCCATATAAAATCCCCATAACAGAACAAGCTAATGATATTGTGCTGCATATTTAATCAACTCGATACAGTGCTGGATATATCTCTAAGTTGTAGGATAAATATGTACTCGGTAAAGCGTCAGTCTATTTTAATCTCATGCTACCAGTATTTGAGCTGATACTTTCGAGAATATTAGTGTGCCTATTAATCGGATACTAGCCAAGAAGATATTGCAGCGAATTTTTTTTTTTTTTTTTGCATATAATTTATTTAAGAGTCGTAAGGACTCATGCGCTCCTGAGCGCGCGCTGTTTATAGTGAAAACTAACTATTATGCAGATCAGCTGCAGGTGATGGTGGTGGGGCCAAACGGCCACCTCAGTGAAACAGTGCAGAAAACCAGTCCTTCAAGTTGTAGCGGTCTACGACGCCATCTGCTAGCACGCTAGCGAACAGCTTCCTCAATGTTACTCAGGCCAGTGCGGAACTCAGCGACGAAAATCAAGGTTCACCTGGGATTCTGTAGGGGGATGGGAGGGGGGTTACCTTTTGTTTTATCCATAGGACTAGATGTAGTATAACACCATGAGGGCTTTGAAAGAGCCGGAACTCACTCAGTAGGGGAGCCTATCAATGGCCTGCTTGCCAAACTCCTTCTCCAGTGCGTCGAAGTGCGCTTCCACTTCAGAGGCATACTCGACCATTTTTTCGATTCCAGAGGTCTTGAACAGGGAGTCCTCCAGTTTGTAGTGCGGGGTGTAGTAGCGCGGGGCATACACATCCCATAAATGTCTCATCAGCTCACATCTGCGGATCTGGTGGGAGGCAGTGGTGTCCGTTGACCAGCACGGGCATGTGGGGCCAAACAAGTACGATTTGAAAGTGCCATCAGAGAGGGCGACATCTTCATAGTAGGAGCTGGCAAACACACCAGTGCGCCAGGCAATCAGTCTGCGGGCAATCCGTCTGCGCTGCTTCCAAAGTAGCTTAAGGGACTTGTGTGGTTTCTCTTGCACTTGGGGGTGCAGGTTGTAAGTCCTCAAGTTCTCAAAGTACGCATCAGTGAAATCTTGATCGTAACGGACGTCAGCGTGCTCCAGATCTTCTTCGTCTGGGTGTGCGGCCTCGACATTGCGGTTTACCTTGGGCTTTCGCGGTGCTGGGGTCCAAGTATCCCATAGCCTGTTGGTGGAGAGGCATATCTCGCCTATCAGCCTGCTGTCAAGTAACATAGCATCTCTCTCTTCGCACTGGGGAAACTCCCAACGCTCCTTACGCCCGTAGACCTTTACCGAGGACATGACCGGTTTCGTGCTATTCCATTCGCTATGGATCAGTTTGCTGAATGCGGTGTCGGCCAGGGGTCTAAGTGTCAGGCTCGCGTCATGGACAGGTCCAAAAGCAGTATCGAGTTCCCGGATCAGCGGGTTCAGGTGGCTCAGCTTGGTGTACATGCGCCAGGCAGCATTAAGCAAAACTCGTGTGAGGCGTACCGCCGCCGGTACCTAGCAATCAAGCTTCCCAAGTACTCCACGAGGGTAGCTGTTCTGCGTCTGGTGCTCTATCCTATATGGGCAAGTGTGAGTGATCCAACAATAAATTCCCACTAAATAATTAGTAAAGTGCATCGCAGTATCAACTAGTAGCCCTAACATAGCATGAGAAGCCATGCCCATTGAGCAGTGCCAAACAGCCTGCTAATGAGACGGTAAGCGCATACACAACATTGGAGCGATCGTACATACACGTCAATTATAATAAAGTGGGGGAAATCAGGCGGAAACCTGCTTTTCTTGGAAATTTTGCGCAGGTCACGTGACACGATTACACGCGACCAATTGTGTAATTTCAATATTCCGAATCGGGCCGATGGTTTAGTGGTATAATTCTCGCTTAGGGTGCGAGAGGTCCCGGGTTCGATTCCCGGTTGGCCCCTTTCTTTTTCAGTCAATTGTTTAGATCAGGGTTAGGGTTTGCCTAGATTTTTAACGTTTTTCGTCTCGTGAGCTTGTGCACTACCGGAATGAGTGGTGTATCGGCGGGATATATCAGGTGATACCTCAGGATGGTGAGACCAAGAAAAATAGCGCGATGACCATGAGCATGAGTTAAGGATTTGCCTGCAGAAGGATCACCATTGCGAGTAGTAGGCCGCACGCGATAAATACAATCTGAGCCAAAAGGATGAAAGCGAGAATGTGAGCCAGAATGCCCAAAGTATAGTGTGTGCGCTGGACTTAAGTTGCCAGCCCGAACATGTAGCACATTGTGAACCTGAACAGCATACATAACAGCATCCATCCACAAGTTAAACGGTGTATTAGCAACGAGCATCATAGACCGAGCAGCAGTACACACTGTGCGTATATTGCGTTCTGCCCGACCATTCATCTCGTGGATATCGGGTAATGCCCGCTCGATACGGCAACCCACGTCTTGCAGCGCCTTCCATAATTTCGAAAATTCGGTACCATTATCACAGCGGAGATCTAAAATTGCGCCACTTGGTGCCACCATGCGCTTGTGTTTAGGTACACTAGTGGGTGCCGTCTCCCAGAGAAATTCATCGCCATTCAGCATAGCACTTGCACCAGTATCAAAAAGGCACTCATCATCAGATACCAGCACAGTATCCTCGTGATTCAGATTAACCGCATCCAAACTAGCAACTGGTACCTCTTCGTCTTTCATGGGCTCAGTATCATGGTGTTGAGTCGCCTTCTGAGTATTTTTCGCCTTCTTAGAGTAAGCGGAAGTGTTAGAGCTACGGACTACTTTATCGGACGATGGGACCTTTTTGTCAGTCTATCGAGGCGCTAGATCGAGAACGCCCTTGATGGCCTTAACGTCTTTGTTGCTCAAATTACCATTGGACTCAATGAGATAACGAATTCGGAGCAGAAGCTGGTTAAAGAGCTTAGGGGTTCCCCTGAGTACCTCAACGCTGTTATTGACAGCTTCTCTCAACGCTTCCTTTTGGCGCCTGTTGATTGCTCTCTTTTTCTCGGCAGCCATGATTTGAGGTCGGTACTTGTATAGAATGTCGTCAATAGTGGACTCGACATAACCCCGTATATCATCGGCTGCAACTTCATAATGCTTGAAGCTCTCATCGTCTGCGCCAGGTAATTGGCAAATTTCCAGCTGATTGAGTATTTTTGTGATGTCGGCTTCCAAGGAAGATAGCTGGTAGACAAGTACTACAGTTCTTACCACTGCACGCATGATCGTGGATCCGCAGAGGTAATTCAGGATGGCGGGTCTTTCTGGGACAGTTTTATTTGCGAAATTCAATTGCTTCCATTTATTATCCATGCACGCCCGTGCCTGGCCAGCTAGCGATAACTTGTCACCATCATAGTAACTCATGTCGCGTAGTACGCTTCCAAATTCCCGAAGCACGCTCATCGTTCCATAGTTCTCCAAACTGCGAATTATATCCATAACAGTGTGGTTCCGAAAATGTCCCAGTAACTGGTCAGATCGGCATTATACAGTCGCCAATTAAAGTTGAGACCAACGAAGAGGAAAGAGTCAAGTTTCAGCAGCTGAGCAATGGAAAGAATTACACGTGGTACCTTAGGGTACTCCCATACGTTGGAGATCAGAATTGGTTTGCCATTATTAGTCCCCAATCGAACTGTGCCTTGTTTGGTTAACGGATATAGGCTTCCTTCATGCTTGATAACCATTCGCTGATTCTGGGGCACTTCAGTCGGCCCATCTGCCCATAGAGAATTATCGCCGTTGAGCATTACACTAGCACCAGTGTCAAATAAGCATGCATTATCGGGTAGTAAAACCGCACCTGTATCTACTGGCTCAATCTTATCAAGGTGTGCAACTGGTAGCTCCTCTGGGGACGATTCATCAGTATCAGTGGCCTCGCCATCCGTATCCAGTACAGTGTCACTTGGTTGTTGTGATGAGATGTCATCACTGGCATAGGCAGAAGTATTAGAGCTACTTACTACATTGCCGCCTTTACTTTGAGCGACCTTCATAATATGCTTTTTATCGCTCTTCTTTAACGTGCCTCCGAACTCCAGGGCACTCTTTACCCGAGGAGAGAGCTTGTTAAGGAGGTTCCCATCATTACGGACCAACTCAATACTATTATTGAGGGCTAGACGAGCACATTCCTGATTTCGTTTATTAGCGGCCTTTTTCTGTTCGTAGGATATGATCTGACCTCTGTACTTGTGCACAATCCTATCAATGGTGGAGTCCACAAATCCTCTAACATCGTCGACCGAAACCTCACTACTTTTTAGGTCTCTTCCTTTCGCTCCAGGCAGTTTATTAATTTCCAGCTGGTTTAGTTGTTTATCGAGATCAGCTTCGATTAAAGTTAGCAGGTATTTCTCGCCAACTGTTCTTACCACTGCTTTGAAGACCACAGGTTCCATGTCCAGGGCCTTGTGAATGAATCTCAGTTGACGCCACTTCTTATCCATGTAGTTGCGAGCGGGACCAACGAGCGACAACATGTTTTCATCGTATTCGCCAATCTGACGAAGTGACTGAGCGACTTCCTTTTGCAAACTCAAGGCACCCGATTCCTGAACGTCTCGAATCATGTCCAGTACAGTGTGGTTCTGAGGAATATAGACACTTGGCATAATTTGCCAATGAACTGCCTCACCTTCTTGACCATTTCTTTGTGGGTATTGAAGTGCAGTACAAGTGAGTACTCAAAGAGCTTCGTGGCAAGTCCATTTCCATCACAATCATTGTAGATGTACACGTTGAAGTCAAAATCATTGATCACCTTATCAAAGACTGGCAGCAATTTTCCATCATGCGCGAACCATTTGCACACCGACTTGATGGCTTCACTTCTGGTCTGCGGATCATCCTTATCGGCTTTCTGGACCTTCAGGTACGCTTCATGAAATTTCGCTGCCGCCGCGCCAAATACCTCCTCGAACTCACCTGTGGTTCTATTTTGGAACCTACAGAAACTTGGGGATGAGCTGACAACTTTGCAATTATGGGTCTCGCCAGCAATACTCTTCATATGGGTCACATTGGTCTTCTGACGGCTGTCAAAAGTTTCGCTCAGCTCCTTTAGTTTCGAAGCGTTGCAGAACTCCTGAACTCTCACAAATTCAGTCTTAAGGAGGTGGACCTTCTCCTGTGGTATTTCTTTGATTTTATCCCAAGGACATTTTTGTTGCAAACCCCGGTTTATATGGAAGTTTCGTAGAAGGCAAGGGAACTCCTATAAGTACTAGTCTGAAGATCACCATGAGACGTTCTTTTGACTTGAGTACCAAGAGTTCTTGTTACTTACTTTCCGCTGAATGATGCTAGGAGGCTGAGGCTTGATATACTTACCTTCAAGACTCGATATAGCGTGCAGCACTTGGCTAATGGCATTATTTGTTGTTCCCAGACTGCCAATATTGAACAATTCCATTATATGCACATGTTTCATACTACCAAGCGCTGCCAAGCATGCAAAGCTTGTCAAGAACAGACAGACTCTGCTTAGGCTCGTGAAACCTCGAGTCGTCTCAAGCGATGTGTGATACGTCTTCGGTGAACCGTTCAAAAAGAACAAGGCACCGGTAGATATGCGCTCATGTTGGTCTGCTTGATCCGTTTAATCAAGGGACGTCGCTTTATTGCGCTGCTTTAGCTAGTACACGTTGATATTGTGTTTCTGACGAGAGTCAGACCACACATTAACTTCGTCGATGAGTTTGGACCATAACTAAGAGGGATGGGTGACCTTACTTGACACAAGTAAATCATCGACTTTTATCCGGGATCAACAGAAATGTTGCTATCCTTGGGAACTGGTAGTAGAAGGTAGCATCAGATTCACCGAAAGGTGTTTTGGCCTTCATCACTGCAGTTCCCAAAGCTGCCTCGGTGACAACCGGGGTAGGCTCTTTTCACAGTTTAACTTCATAATGCATCATCCTCCGGATATACTAGAATCCATAGTTTAGATGATTCTTTAACCTCCAATTAAGGTTATTCTATTCATTAGGAAGTATATCAAAAGCTCTGTAGTCTAATTGAAACAATGTTCATGGCTGAAATTGGGGCTGCGCAGCTTTAATTACCATAAATGTGCCGCATGGATAAACTCGAGTCAAAAAATCCACCGAGCCTTAGTCTAAGCCGGGATTGATAGATGGGACACTGCTGCATATTCTAGAGCAGCATTGTGAAATTTTTCAGTTGGCCACGATGCAACAATGACGCATGCACACGCCGACACTATGCACGGTGGATGCTCGTGGATTGCATGCCAAAACACTTCAGAACTAGCCCGAAAAATATATTATAAACATGGTGACTGTCTATAAAGTAGAAACACATGCCTAGGATCTTCTCAATATGCTTTGATTAGCTCCAACGCCCTGTGAATATTAAACTCTGATGGCTATGCAGTCGGTGACACCAACTTAAATCTGTGAAGATGAATGCGGGAAATTTGCCAATATTTCTCGCTTATCGGCAAATAAACAGTGCGTTTGGTGCGGTCTCGCTTCCATTGACGCCTTATAAATAGACCAAACCCGCTCAATGTCAACCATCCACATGGTCTCTGTTAGCTCTATTCTCATTGCCTCTGCTTTTTCTGTTGCTTCTGCTGATTTGGCAGGTGCTATGGATGCTGTCGCCTCTGATGCCTCTGTTCTCTCTAGTCACGTTGCGAAATGGAGCTCAGGCCAAGGGCTCGGTCCTGCTTTGCAGATCCAAAGTGTATTCTATCCATTGGCAACGGCTGTCACCAGCTTGAACAATGTCGCTGGTAGCGCCTCTCAGAGCGACGTGTCCAATAATGCTGCCAAGATTGTAACCCTCACCACAAGCGTTTCTAACTTGCTCAATGCTCTTGCCTCAAAGGCTGCCGACTTTGAGCACGTTGAGGCTTTTACCATTGCTGCTGATGATATCAATGGTCTTACCTCGCCCGCTGCTCAAATTTTCTCTAAACTCCTTGCTGCTAATAAGGACACTGCTTTGGCCGCTTCACTCAAGGGTAACGTTAACGGCCTCGCCGACGCTATCAGCACTGCTATCTCTGCTTTCAAAGCTAATTCTGTTTCTTTCCCCCGCATTCAAGTCTAAATAGCTAGTTAGCCCTCATTTTCAACACTTGCAGTGATATCAAACTTGCAGGCGCGGAGGGATGAGTATAAAATTTAGACCATTGCCCATGTCTGTAGATAGTTTATACTGTTGAAAAGTCGCAGAGGTTTCTGGAGCCACGCAAGACTTGCACAGTAGTAGGCCGAAGAGCCAGCTAAATCAGGGCAAAGCTCGTCTTATACTCGTCGTACTGGTTAGCAAAGAGCATGGTTTTCAATTCTTACTACTGCGTGCAATCTCTTGTGTGTCCTTGAAACTTGTAATGGATCTTTGATAGGATCAGTAACCAATATATACTCGCAAGCTGCTGTTCTAGCCTCTGGAGTTTGATGTGGAAAAAAACATAATGACAACTGAGGGATTCGAACCCTCGCCTCTTACGAGACTCGAATACTCCTGCCTTAGTCAGGTAAGCTTTCGCTTGAGTCGAGCGCCTTAGACCGCTCGGCCAAATTGCCATATTTTTCCAGCAAAACTGAAACAGAGGCTTTCTTATATAGCTTAGTCAGACGCGCGGTCACGTGACGCGATTACAAATGACCAAAACCGTAATTTTCAAAAATTCGCGTCGGGCCGATGGTTTAGTGGTATAATTCTCGCTTAGGGTGCGAGAGGTCCCGGGTTCGATTCCCGGTTGGCCCCTTTTTGTATTTGGTATTTGTTTTTGCCATATTACCCTTTCTCCAACAGAACACCTCTCAAATGAATGTTTTAATATCTCGCTCGCGCTAATAGACATTCTTGCAATCACTGAGTGGTCTAGAAACGACAAGGGCCTCTTTTTGAGTAGACTTTTGTAACGGATCAAGAACACCAAAGTATTAGCAGAGAGGAGCGTATTTCGGAATACTGATGGGGCTAAGCAGATTGCTCTTCCTATCAGTTAATAGTGTGCAAGACGTGTGCATAATATGGGAGCTCCTGCGCTCTATCCAAAGAAATATTCGGCGGTGCGTTTCTCTTATAGACACGCATTCGCTTCTTTGTCAGTTTGAATTACTTTTTATAGCATATATGACTCCATAGATGAAAAAAGGCTGGTACTGCAGGGCATCTGACCTGATCCGGTATTAAATGAGGCCGTCGTCTCGGTAAGACTGGGCACTGCGACCCACAGAGGCTAGATACGCGCTGTATTTACTAGACGTTTTTTTCAGTATTACAGCACTTTAAAAGCGAATATTTGGCACAGGTGCTAGCAGTCAGAGGACTCCTTCACGAGGCATTCATCAATTACAAGGTCCATAAAAGCATAACAATCCGAGATCAAGTAATTCAAGCCCATGTGAATTGATAACACCCTGTTTATTATTTCAAAAGCTCAACAAGGGATGGGCCAAGACCAAGGCGACCTGCTCACCAGCCAGGTCCTATATCAACCTTGTCACAGCGACCCCACGTATCATTCCCACTCGGTAAGTACAGATTGAATGCCATTGTCAGTGTAGAGAGCTATATATATTTCACCCACTGCCGACCCGCCATTAAGCACAAATCAAAACTGCTCCTACTCGAGCTAAATTGGGCGACCATCACAACTATATGGTGAAATAGAAATACTTTGTATCGGTTTTTTCAAATTTCGCTCTCGGATATCATCTTTTGCGTCAATTTATTCTCGAGAACGTGTTTATTCACACCACGCTATATATAGAACGCTCAGGCATGATCTGATAATCTCCAACCCCGTATTGGACGCTGAATTTTTCAGTGATTTGATTGAGTCACATTATTAGAATCTCATGAGCTACTTGAACCGGCAAACAGGTACCATACACACTTATCATACTGGTGTAACGCCGGTCCCCCCCAGCCATTTCACGAGAACTTGGCACGCATGAAATTGTCGGAGCTTTAATTCATTGTGCTTTTGTGCAATGCCGAATACATTTAGGTCTGTATTATATCTCATATACAACGAGTTTGTAGCTACCACTGCTTCCTCCCTTGTCTGCCAGCTTGTCGACAATTGATCCTTGTACTCGAGTGAGGCCACAACTGATTTGAAATTTCAGATTACTCATTTCAGATTGCTCATGCCTGATTGCGCACGTCCGGCGCCCTTACAATGATTATGCATGGCTTATGCACGGAGATGTATACCCTGCATACAGTCACTGTGAAATACTTGATAAGACCAATTGCCCGTCAATTGATTGAACAATGAAAGTCTCATCCTTGTGGAAATCTCCAGAGCTGAATCCTGCTAATGGAAAAGCACTCACTGTGCCAATTCTAAATGTAATTGACATCTATGGCCGGTGCTTTCACCTCGCATGGCTGGGGTTCTTTGTAGCGTTTCTCTCGTGGTTTGCTTTCCCTCCTTTGATGTCGGATATTGCCAAGGATATCCACTTGACTCCCAAGGATATCTCCAATTCCAACATTGTTGGCCTCTGCTCTACGCTCTTGACACGGTTTGCCCTGGGCCCACTCTGTGATTCCTACGGCCCCAGAGTCACTATGAGCTTGACACTCCTGGCCGGTGCAATCCCCACCGCATTTGTTCCTCTTGTCTCAAATAAAGCTGGAATCTTTGCCATTCGGTTCTTTATCGGTATCCTCGGTGGAACTTTTGTACCGTGTCAGTATTGGTGCACCACTTTTTTCGATAAAAGTGTTGTCGGTAGAGCCAATGCCCTTGCTGGGGGCTGGGGTAACGCTGGTGGTGGTGTAGCGTTCTTTTCTATGCCAGCTATTATGAATGGGTTCCATAAACATGGCTACTCGTTATCCCACTCTTGGAAATACTCATTTGTCGTTTTCCCTATGATTGTTATCATTGTGGTAGCGCTTCTCTGTCTGTTTTTGGGCCAAGACTGCCCTGAAGGCAAATGGTCTGATCGCACCACTACGGCACAGATCATACAGGGTACCGAGGTGGAGCAAACTTCGTATCCTTCGAGTCAGTTGGATAAAGAAAAGCAGTTAAATTCACACCAACAGGAGGTCGTTGAGCCTCTCAGGTCACCTATCCACCCGAGACTCTCAGCTGTCCTTTCCCATGGGCTCCAGTCTGTCCGCTCAGCTCCTAGTGTTCAAGCTATTAGCGCTGTCAAGAGCCGTATGCAAAATATTGGTACGCATGAAAATGTGCACGTTCTTGATACTACCGAAATTATTGAGAAGCCTACCGTTATCTCGACTCTTAAAACTGCTTTCCACTATTCCACTTTTATTACTGCGCTACCATATGCTACCACTTTTGGTGGAGAACTTGCAGTGGAGTCCATTATTGCTGCTTTATATGCAGCGCATGCCAAGAAGCAGGGCGAACAATGGTCATCTAGTCTGGCCGGAGATTGGGGATCCATGCTTGGACTTCTCAATGTTATCACCAGACCAATGGGAGGATATATCAGTGATCTGCTGTACGCTCGATTCAAAACACCCCATGTGAAAAAGTACTGGATCCTCGCCTGCGGTTTACTCGAAGGTGTGTTCCTCTTGTATATCGGGCTTTACAAGAGTATCTCCATGCCGGGCCTTATTGTTTCGATCGCATTCATGTGCGTATTTATGGAAATGGGCAATGGAGCTAATTTCTCCCTTGTTCCTCACTTGAATCCCCACCATACAGGTATTGTAGCTGGTACTACAGGCAGCTTGGGAAATGTCGGAGGAATCCTGCTTAGTTTGGCTTTCAGATTTAGCTTGAATGCGGATGGCTCTACTGATTACCAAGGTGCTCTCTGGCATATCGGTATTGCTATCATTGGTATCAACATTCTTTGTGCCGCTATTCCTTTTGGTCCTACATTGGAGAGATAGTCCTATATAGCCGATAGGAATGTAAAATTGATAAGGATATATATCTATTAGCTAGAAATTCAGAAAATAACAAGCCGATTGAGGTCAAAGCCAGTTGTGGCGGCCCAGTTCTTGACAGACTCGACCATTCCATCCGGTCCACAAACCAAAAGCATCGGGTTTGATGCTTTATGTCCGCTTTGATGAATGAGCTGGTCAAGGCAGTTGGCAGTAATACGTCCCTGACGATGCGGCCAATTTTGAGGCATTGGCTGAGCAGATAAATAGTATTGGACATCGATTTTATCGCTGAGCATAGAATCGAGATCTTCTCGGCACATGATGTCTTGCTCCTTTTTGTTTCCGAATAGTAGATGAGTATGAGGAGCATTCGACTTTTCCTTGACAAGCTCGCGTAGAATCTGAAAGTGGGGAGTGATGCCACTGCCACCACCTACCATATAAAGACGGTCAACATTGATGCGATTACCCTTGAAGGTAACGACACCATTACCTTCGTAAACAAAAGAGCCAGCAGGTCCCTTGACTTGCAGAGTATCGCCAATCTTCATTTGTTCTAGCAGGCAGGTCATTTTACCGCCGTCGATCTCCCCCGAGGGAAAGTATATTTTCACCAAAAGTACAAGCTTGCCTCTCTCATGTCCTTCGCTATACGGTGTGTAGGCACGCATAACAATCTCACCATTGGAGTCCTTGAGTCTGGTAAACACATGCTGGCCAATAGCCAATCCAGAGACTTGATCGGGGTGGTCGAATGCAAACTCAAAAAGCCTCACATCACAAGAGAGATCAATTTTCTTGATAAGTTTAATGTCTTTCCATTTTTTGCGGTCCAAGAATACCTCTGGGTGCTTCTCGGTTGGAGTAGAAGGTGACGCGTGGGTGTCCTCCAATGGCTCAACCTTACCTTCGAGGACACCAATGTGATAGTCCACTAGCATTTTCTTGGCAGTTTCTGAATGAATGGCCATGAAATCCTCGGTAGCATCTTCGCCAGCTACCATCGTGATGCTATCTGGCCCGCCTGGGTGCTCTTCAAGGAACCCTTCACCGTCGTAAACCTGACCATTGACCACAAACCACGCTTTCCCTTCAGCTGCAGCCCTTTGGTACTCCTCGTTTGTAATTGTTCTTTTGAGTGCATCCTCACGGGTCATGACAATATCGGCTTTAGCGGGCTCCTCAGCTACAGAGGCTAAAGCAGCCGATGTGCCTTGAGAAACAAGTCCATTGGTTTCACCCCAGTTGGGCCCTATAATGTTACCTCCCTGGGCCTTGACCCGGTCCATCCAGCCACTGTCCTCATGAAGCTTGATAGGATGCTCAAATCTGATAAATTCAGGCTCGTGCACAATAGCGATCCGGTGCCACCAGTTGTTGAGCATTGACATAACATTCCAGTACATATCGCGAGGTTGACAGTTCATGCTCTCGTCCATTGCCCGCACGAGAAAGTCCTGAGCAGCAAAGAGTTCAGAATACGCCACGTCGAACTCCCAAAAGCACCAGCAATAAGACGATTGACGCTCCTTTAAATCAATTTTACCACCAAATAGCTCATCAATGCCTACCTCGCGGTACAAATCTTCAGGATAGCGTATTTTTGCTAGCCTCCAAGTCTGGCCCTTATCAAGAGATACTTCGACGCGTCCCACCCGGACACCTCCACCATTGTAGGCGTATCCGCGTGCTTTGTATATTTCCTCAGGGCTACTCTCTAGACTTAGGGTGAATCCGTGCTCTGGGAATACAGTCACTGATTGGACATTCAAGTCGTAGATGGCATACCGCTCATCTGACCACCATTTCTTTTCTAGCTTGGCCATCTCAGGCGTGACAACAGTGGGAAGAACTCGATTATCGTAGATATGGTAGTAATTTTCAGAAGGAACATCAGAGAATATGATCTTCTTGAGCCATTTGACGCTTCGACCTCCAATGATACCGGGAAGAATGACTCTCAAAGGACGGCCATGATCGGGTGATAACGGCACGCCGTTTTGTAACCAGCATAGCATGAATGCTCTCTCAAAGCTATTTGCCCAGTCAATGCGAACACAAGTGCCATAACTGCCGTTAGGCAGCAAGTCTGCTCCTTCAAAGTGAACATATTTGGCCTTGCGAGAAGGTTTCACTTTATCCAAAAGATGGTAAAGATACGTACCAGTCCATAGTGATGTGGAACACCCCGCGGATCCCCAGTTGAACCCAGACCCCTTGCGGACCATATTCTGCTCCTTGCGACGGTTTCCAGCACAAACCAAAGTCACGGGCAAAGTATTGACTGGAAATGAATCCTTGAGCTGCGCCAACGTAAACTCTTGCGGGAATTCACACAGCCCGGAGACCTCAAATGACCAGTCGTCGACCTGATCATCGTGAACCTCAGGTACAGCGCCGTGATTTCGCACATAATGAAGAGCAGCAGGAGTAAGAAACCCGGCTTCGTATAGGTCTGTGAGTGGAGCCTCACAATTGAAAGGATGGGTGCCCGTCAGACGAATAAGACGTTTGTCTCGAGCAACATGTTTATCGGGCGTCTTTAGGTCTTGAGGCAACACGCCAACTACTGGTTTGTCCAAGAGTACCAATTCAGCTTCCATTGATTCGTTGAAGGTTTGAGCCAATTGATTTGACAAATAAGGCCGACAAATTCTTATCAGCGGCATATGCAGCTAATCGGTAAGTATGTGCAGATGCACGGCGCATGCATATCACCTGATTCAGTTGTCTTGGTAGCTTTAACCGGATAGATAGATGAGTTTTAGAGCCAATGCTCATTTAATTGGTTATGGAAATAAATCTCATAGAGTGTTGGGAGTAATTGTCTCCAACAATGCCCTCAAGAGTGAAACACTGATTGTATACACATGCATTATCTCCCGTCGCCCTTGTGCTTGGCATCCTGGAAATTTCAAACGTAAGCTTGGTGCGGAATTGATATTGAGTTGAGCTTATTGCGTAATATGTATCGATGAAATGAAGTAAAAGTCGCGCTTGCGGGCTTTTGTGGGCTCTTGTGGGACTCGAGAGCACGGGTTTATCGGTCTTCCTAGTGACTGCGGCGAGGAGGGACTATCTCGCATATACGTGCATATGCATACCCTTAGTTATCACATCATTACCAACAAGAAACTCGGTCGCAGTCATTCGTCTATTGTTCATGACCAACAAGAAACAGCAGATTGTGGTCGTCGGCCTGGGAATGGTCGGCGTGGCCTTTGTCGAGAAAATGTTAGAAAGAGACTTGTTGACAAAGAGCTACAAAATAACTGTGCTGGGTGAGGAGGCCTCATTGGCGTATAATCGTGTCGGACTCACTGAATTCTTCTCTCACCGCAGTGCGCCTGATTTGCTACTCAATGACCAGAGCTGGTACGATAATGTCGATACAAACCATATGACATACCGCATCAATGAGCCCGTAAAGTCAATTGACCGCGCATCCAAGACGGTTGTTACCCGTTCGGGTGCTGTTATCGAGTATGATATCGCCGTGCTCGCTACAGGGTCCACTGCTGTTATACCCCCTAGTGTTGTCTCCAAACTGCCACCAAATGTCCCGCTTAACTCTGCTGGTGTCTTTGTTTATCGTACACTTGACGATGTACGCCAATTGATCGCTTTTGCCGAGGACTGTAAAGCGCAACAGGCGTCCTCAAGCCCCAAGCGGGCAATTGTTGTTGGAGGAGGACTTTTGGGGCTGGAGGCAGCGAAAGCTCTCTATGATCTTGAGTCGTTTGATGAGATAACTTTGGTTCACCGCTCAGGATGGCTTCTATCGCAGCAACTGGATGAGATTGGTGGTGGTCTTTTGGCTGATAGCGTGCGGGACTTGGGAGTCAAAGTGCGTCTTCAAACAGAAATAGAGGATCTCAAATTCACCGACAATAAGCTCTCGAGCATCACTTATAAAGACGGTACTGTTGAGGATTGTAATCTTGTTTGCTATGCCATTGGTATTTCGCCTCGAGATGACCTGGCATTGGACTGTGGCCTCGAGACTGCTAAACGGGGTGGTTTTGTTGTGAACGATAGCTTGCAAACCAATGATCCAAGTGTTTACGCAATTGGTGAATGTGCTTCCTGGAACGATAAAATATTTGGTTTGATTGCACCCGGAGTCGAGATGGCCGATGTACTCTCCTTCAACCTGACCCAGGCCAAGATGCACGCACCACGCAAATTCGAGGAGCCCGATCTTGGTACTCGCCTTAAACTAATGGGTGTTGATGTCGCCAGCTTTGGTGATTATTTTGCTGATTCCAAAGGCCCCAAGTGGATGCCCCATGGAGCAGTTCCAAAGGACCGTAAACCAACTAAAGACGATGTCGTGGCCCTCACTTTTACCGATTATTTTGCCAAAGTCTACAAAAAGCTTATATTCACTAAAAAGGGTGACTATCTCCTGGGCGGAATTTTAGTGGGCAACATCACAGAATACACAAAGCTCAGCTCCCTGGCTAAAAACCGTAAAAAGCTGGACAAATCACCCACAGAGTTCATGATTGGAATCTCAAATGGTGACGAGGACGTGGGCGAGCTTGACGATAGTACTCAGATTTGCTCCTGTCACAACATTTCCAAGGGTATGTTGACTGCAAAGATTAGGGATGGCACTGCAACCTCTCTGGGCCAACTCAAAAGCTGCACCAAGGCTGCTACTGCTTGCGGTGGTTGTGAAGGTACCGTCAAAGCGATTTTCAATGCCGAAATGAAGGCAATGGGTCAATCAGTGAGCAACGCCCTCTGCATTCATTTCAAGCAATCAAGAGCCGATTTGTTCAATATCATTATGGTTAAAAAACTCGATTCCTTTGAAAAGGTGATGAAAGAGGTCAGCTTAACACCTGATTCATTGGGATGTGAGGTGTGCAAACCAACCATTGGTTCAATTTTGGCTTCTTTATTCAACAAATTCGTCATGGACCAACGGTTGGCTGGCCTCCAGGAGACCAATGATCGGTTCCTTGGAAATATCCAGCGTAATGGCACCTATAGCGTTGTTCCCAGAGTCAGTGCAGGAGAAATTACACCCGAGAAGCTGATTGTCTTGGGCCAGGTCGCCCGCAAATTTAATCTTTACACCAAGGTCACAGGCGGCCAGCGTATCGATATGTTTGGTGCCCAAAAAGCTGACCTGCCAGAGATTTGGCAAGAGCTGGGTAAAGTAGGCTTTGAATCTGGCCACGCGTATGGTAAGTCGCTGCGTACAGTCAAGTCATGTGTTGGATCTACTTGGTGCCGCTACGGTATCGGTGACAGTGTAGGCATGGCTATCCGGCTAGAGGAGCGCTACAAGAGTATCCGTGCCCCCCATAAATTCAAGGGAGGTGTGTCTGGGTGTGTGCGCGATTGCGCTGAGTTCCATAATAAGGATTTCGGTCTCTGCGCCGTCAAGAATGGCTACAATGTGTTTGTTGGTGGTAATGGCGGTATGAAGCCAGCACATGCTCAACTTTTGCAGGCAGATGTGCTACCTGACCGTGTAATTCCTCTCTTGGATCGGTATATCATGTTCTACGTCCGCACCGGTGATAGACTTCAGCGCACTGCTCGTTGGCTTGAGAGTCTGCCGGGTGGTATTGAATATCTGCGTGATGTAGTTGTGCACGATAAGCTTGGCATTTGTGACGAGCTGGAACAGCAGATGAACCAGCTTGTGAGTAGCTTCTTTGACGAGTGGAAAGCCGCTGTCAAGGACGACAATACCATCAAAGATTTCCGTCAATTTGCAAATACGCCCAAGCGCATAGAGACTATGGATATTGTCTACGAGCGTGGCCAAGCTCGTCCCGCAGATTGGCCTGAGGAGTCTATCGATGGAAGGGCTTTCAAGGACCTCAAGTGGTCGAGAACCAAATGGCAAGATGTATGCTCTGCAACTGAGCTCAACGATGTGGGCACTGGTAGCTCTACTACAGTTTTGGTGGGAGATACGCAGATTGCCATCTTCAAGAGCAAAGGCGTGTACTATGCTTCGCAAAACATGTGCGGCCACAAGCGGGCGTTTGTGCTGAGCCAGGGTATTCTGGGCTCAGACGAGAATGGTCAAACTTATGTTTCCTGTCCACTGCATAAGCGTAATTATGTGCTCGAGTCTGGTGGACCCGCAAGCGTTGGTAGCTGTAAAAATGACGACTCCCAAAGTATCGCTACGTTCGATGTCAAAGAGGAAGATGGTCGTATCTGGCTCAAGCTACCGCCAGTGGATGAGCTTGACGGTGCCCTTTCCACAAACAGATGGAAAGTCCGCAAGTCTGAGTGCAAAACCAGCAGCCTTAACAAGGTGGACATTGCCTACCCCATGCCTCTTCCAACGCGTATCACATGTGCTGATGCATCCTCCGAGAAACTCGATTGGTAGTTCAATATAATAGTCTATTTATATTCCCTTATTTGCTTGTTGCCAGCTGTACCCTCTAGGGTGTACAAGTTATTTGTAGTATATAATTTCCAGAAGGGCACCCTACGAACGAAAAATCCCGGCCCGCCAGTAAGTAGCTATTGACTAGTAAAAGATCACATCAGTATTGAAAGAAACTGTCCTTGTGAAACCCTATAGACCATTATTTACTGACCCTGTGAACTCAAATTGTAGACCGCTCCGTTGGGTTAAAATATAGCTTCACATGGAGATTAAAAGACGTAGGATCAATATTATGGTGAAAAATAAGGGGAATATAGCTTAAATTACCGGAAAAACGCGAAAACGCGCTTTTTTTTTTTTTTTTCATTTTGCATTTTCTACAGCTCTATATTTCGCTCTTCGCGCCCCCGCTTTATAGACTCGGGTGGGTCGCGCACTCTACATAGCTCTCTAGTCAGCAAACGCTAGGAGCTTTTTTTTATTTTCATTTTGCATTTTCTACAGCTCTATATTTCGCTCTTCGCGCCCCCGCTTTATAGACTCGGGTGGGTC